>LUCG01261009.1:0-10714 GCA_001633085.1 Carthamus tinctorius | reverse complement strand
CAGGTACAAAAAACATGTACAAAAATCATATATGATTCATATAGAAAATCACATATGATTCACGTTCGCGACTTGCCCGCGACTTTAAGTCGCATGTAAGTCGCCCGCGTCCTCTCTTTTTTTTGTTAGTACTTTAATCATATATGATTTTATACATGAAAAAAGTTTTTCTTAATCGTTTGAATCTTTTTCTATATATATATATATATATATATTTATGACATTGAAAAAGGTTTCGTCAAACTATAACACGAGTTAGGATGTGTAAATAAACACTTATATAAGTTAACTTGAAGTTGGGAATTGGGATCACCATATGACGGGGTCAAAGGACACCACCTCCTTCTGAACTCAAGGGCAATCACTTCCAAAGTGAGGATTGCCTTTAGTGGCACTAATTAGTGAGTGTTAAACGACACTAACGAGTGTTAGAGTTAAACATTAAGCAATTGTTCTTATTAGTTGGAGGTTATTTGATAACCACCGATAACCAACCAACACATGGGCGGAGGGTAAGAGGGACTATTGGGGGCCATGGCCCCCCTGTTTTTCTTTCTCCTTAATCCGCTATAATAAAACCTACTTATGATTTATTAACAAAATGAGAACCAAATATGAATATAAACCAAAAGGCAAAATAACGTTTTATTGTATTATGTTTATGCACAATTATATGGAGTAACATATTTGTTTCGGCCCCCTAGGTTATAAGGCCCGTGTTTCTCCCCTAAACCAGTGACCAATGTTAACTTTCGGTAATCATAAATCTTTGAAAAAAAGTTTCTAGTCTTTTCTTTTTAAAATGTGAACAAAATAAGATCTCTATGTGTTTTCTCTCGTTTTCAGCTTTTAAAAGCTTGAGTGCGTATTTTGATTATCTCGAAGTTAATTTCATGAAACCCAATGTTGCAAAGGAATTGAAATATTACTTCCATAAAGTGTCGTTTACACAATTCAGTATTTCATCCCAGCTTATACAATTGGTATGTCACGACAAACCCTGGATATTTAATACGATAGAGAAATTACAGAGGGGATAATTTATTTGACATGTAGAGATGCTTGTTTAGCCTCTAAAAGTTATACATTGTTCTCGGATCCTCTCATACGGAAGAAATGAAGGGAAAACAACTAGAAAATAAGGGAAAAGAAAAAAAAATATCGTGTTCTCATATTTTTGAGGGAAATGAAAGGAAAATGAGAAAAAAATAATGATAATTTTCTTTCCAAATATAGGAGAAATAAAAGGAAATTTTTTACTCATGTTCCTTATCTTTCCTTTCCCGTCAAAAGAACATAGATAAGTAAAGTTACATATAAATTCATAAAAGAGCACAAGTCTTCCTTAGGCTTGCCCATTGCGAATGATAAGGTCTATCTAGAAAAGACTTTAAGCTTTTGGTCCCTATACTCGATATCATTTACAATCAAACCTTTTGGTTATTACCATCGATGAGAGACATGTACAAGACATTTCTATAAAGGTGCTTAAGACTCTTGTAATCATTTAGCAGGCATTTGATTAATGAGACGTTGTATATAGTCCTTACTCACACTCGCATATGTTTTCATCTTCTTTAACTTCTAGGATAATTCTTATAAACTTAAACTAACATGGTTAGGGGTATATTTTTGCAACAAAACCTGTTAGATACAAAAATTTGGGATTATTTGTGTTAGAGCTATATGGTATGCAATTGAAATCCCATCTTAACAAGACAAAATTACAAGATAACAACTCCAAGACCAATGTTACAACAAGTGAAAACAAAAAATCATGTCTAGTAGGGATCACTTTGGTTATTACCATTGTATGATATATATATATATATATATATACACACACACACACAGAGGTGGGTTCATACGAGAAGCATATCAATTTAAGAGAACCTGAGGACAAATCTCAACCACACATCTTCGGTTACGGTGGACGTGATCACGGAGGATTGATGCGATACATGGGAAGGTAGAGATTATTAAAGTGANGATGAGTGGCTAAGATTGCTTCTCACGTTTTCTTAAAAAGTTATGTTTCTCGCATGAGCCTTTCTCTCTCTCTTTCTCTCTCTCTCTCTATATATATATATACATATATTCCATTTCATTTGTGAACCATAACTTTGGTGTGAACTTGTGACCCGAAGCCAAAAAGACGATTCTTGGTTCACAAGTGATTTTACCTCTATATATACATATACATACATAGGGGTGGGTTCAAATGTGAACCACTTTTTGGTTGTGAACGTGAGGACAGCCGAGAGCGCGACACGTGGCGGATAACTAGACGTCGTCAGGTCCACGACGAATGACTAGGCGTGATTCATGGATGGGCATTGAATTAAAGGGGGAACCACACTCAAAGCCGCCACGTGTCGCGCTCTCGGCCGTACTCACATTCACAACCAAAAAGTGGTTCACATTTGAACTTTCCTCTACNACCATACCACTTTGTAGGAACAAAAGGGACTAATGGTAGCCACATATTGATGTGGGCCCATGTGGGTCCCACATAATATAAAATCATATATGATTTAGTGGTGGGATCCACCTGAATCATATATGATTTTATATTATGTGGGACCCACATGGGCCCACATCATATGTGATCCAAATTAGTTCCTTTGTTCTTGCAATTTGGATTTGTTCTTATTTGAACCTACCTCTATATATATATATATATAATAGTCATAAACCTTTACAACGCATAACTAACGTGAAACTGATACAACCCTATGAAATCTTATAAAACTTTATGAAACGTTTTTATATTTAATATGAAATATATGGAAAGTCAATTATTATGGAAATATAAAATATATGAAGAGTCAATGATTATGAAAACGTTTCATAGAATTTTATAGGATTTCACGGTTGCATTGGTTTCACGTTAGCTACGGGTTGTAAAGAATTATGACTCTCTCTCTCTCTCACTCTATATATATATATATATATATAGGGAGAGGTTCAAATGAAAAGTGTTAAAAAAGTGAGAAGTAGAGAAGCATTCTCCACCAGTCATCAAGTCAAAAATTGCAGCTTTGACCGCCAAGCATCGGATAATTCATCGCATAGGTTGTAGTAGAGGAAGAGTATTTTCGTAAATTTTACAAATAGACGACAACAGGTTCATATATGGATTTCGTGATTCATATATGAATTACACAGGTTCATGTATGAACGTATAGTTTGTATATGAATCAGTTAAAAATAGTTAATATGGGAATTACACAGATTCAAATACGAACACATGTATGTATGAATTACATAGGTTCATGTATGAACATATAGTTCATATATGAATCAGTTCAAAATAGTTAGTGAATTACACAAGTTCATATATGAACGTATATATGAATCAGTTAAAAATAGTTAATATGTGATTTATATAGGTTCGTATATGAACGCATAGTTCATATTTGACTCACAATGGTTCATAGTTCATATATGAACCCGTTTTATGCCTATTTGTAACAGTTACGAAATTACCCCTCGATGTTGCACGTACTTGCGAATTTTGATTAGTCAAAGATTGCGGTTTTAAACGGTCAAAGTCACATTTTTTTACTATTCAACCTTGATCTTAGCTGTATGGATGGCTAAGTTCATTTCTCTAATGTACGTTTTTTCCCCCACTTCTCATTTTAACCAACCCTATATATAGGGAGTGTGGATGTGTGGGTGTGTGTTTGAGGGGCACATTTAGCTATAATGTAGGTTAAGTTCATGACTTCAAGCAAACGACTTTGAAGTAGGGATATGGTGGCTCTTTTTCTTGTGTTATGTATTACGTTTCTTATGTCTATTAAACTTTTATGCAGTAATTACTATTGTAATTCCTATAATGATTCAAGATAATTCATCAACAACAAAGAGTGTTTTAAAAAAAATGTATATATGGATGTTGAACCGTTAGTACTAATTTTTATTGTTTAGATTTCGAGTGATTTATATGTTATTTTTATTGATTTCGATGGACTTTTCAGTTTTTAGTTGATTTTGATTTAGTTGTTTTAGATTTTTGCTAGATTTTCATGCACTTTTTTGGTTGGTGGGGACACAGGTTTCTAGTTGACGAGGGACGATAGAAAAAGAGAAAAAAAAATTAACGGGGGCGGCCAATTCCCCCAACCTTTAACACATTAGATCCGCCCCTGACCTTGCTGATGGTAACGTACGAAAATGATGAGATCGTGAGTGATATTTAAAAACAAGGACTAATATCGTAAAATACTTTCTCAAGGGTTATAGTTCATATAAATCGAAAAGCCCAAGGGATGATTCATGTAATCCACTTAAAGCTGAAAAGGTAAAATCGTAAAATCAGTACTTACATACAAACCCCGATAAAAGAGGGGACCATACGATCAACTCATCAAGACGATCGAGCACTCGACACGTGTCCACAGAATACGACGCCGTAAAGGATAGAAAGGCTTTCCTTCTCCAGTTAACGATCGACACACGGCTCGCACCCGATTGGTCGATTTCCTTGACTTTATGCTTGTGTACGAAAGCGCCACGTGGGACCACCGGGGGACCCACCAATCCCTTTCAATCGTGGAGTTGCGTCCTACACGGCTTTTATAAATAATAAAGTCAAAAAAGGGTTTTGTATTGGGAGAAAAAGGCAACTCCTCCTTCCAGACCAGTAATCGCTATCGCCAGAACTTTTGTACTTCTCTACTTGTACCTTTGCGCTGTTGAATATGTACGTTTGTTTGGAAGGGTGGATTTGAGATCTGGAAATAGAGATGGCTGCTTGATTGATTGGTTTTAGTGGGTCCCAATGGGTCCCAGTGGGTCCCAATTTGTTCGATTCCTTTTTTGGGGAAAAGCAGGTCACTTCTGTATGAGTGCTCGGTGATTGACGCGTGTACAGTGGCGATTGGGTCCCACGTGGAAAAAAAAATCTAAAATTAATTTTATGTTTAATTAACATAAACAAGATTTAATTAACAAATGAAATTAATAATGATCATTTAAGTTTATGAAATAAGTACTTTATCCAATATTACCGAGTTTCAAAATCAGGTAAGTAATAAATATATTTTTTGTTATGATGTGATTCATATGTTGGAATGTGACGTTTTTAATTGAGACGGGTTTAATTCTACTTTTTTTATTGTAGCTCAGGTGAATCTTGATGGTAGACGATTATTGTATGTTCGTTTGTTTCAATCTGGAATTTCAGTAAATGAGTAGAATTCTGATTTGGTTATTTGTTCGACTAAAATTAAAAAGGACAAGGAAGGTTCAAGTTAAATCTTTTTTACCAGACATTGGTCAGCATTGACTTTTTGAAAAGGAAAATAATTTGTCACCGGTTATTTTTCATAAACCAATTAAATTCAAGATGTTGTTGATTCGTGATAACTAAAATTAACAAGCTAACGTTGTGGAGATAACGTTTAAATGTTTTATACCTTCAAACTTTATATAGTTCTTTTTACATCGTAACCAACAATTCCAAGTCTTTTCTTATGTCTTTTATGTAAACCAACACTTGTATAGAGGTGCCAGACAACTTGTCTTTCGATTGGATTTTAAAACAAATACTCGTAAAATATGTCATATGTCACGTCAAATGTTATATTTAATTTAACATATAGCTAAAAAATTTGTTTTCAATGCAAAAAAAAAAATGCCCTGCTAATGAATTATAGAACCCAAAAAATATTTCAATAGTTTATAAGATACAGTGTTTTAGCACTTTTATAATTGAAATGGTCTTTTTTTGAGTTAAAGTAAAATAAAATTGTAAAAATAGTTGAATAACTCGTTGTATTAGCTTTTTTATAATACAACACAATTATTAGTATATGAATTTGATAGTCTTCCATTACTTTTTTATATAAAAATCATAGCATTATTAAGTAGTCTATTATGACTGTTATACTACAAACGAAATGATTTTTACCCACAACATCACCTAGAGAAATTTTTATTGGAGAATATCAGCAGATCACTCACAAAATGCTAATGATTCTGATGATCATACACATTGATCACGCACAAAATCCCTAGGTAATGTGTCGCTTATTTGGATTTAGCTACCAACAAATTTATCCACCAACTTTTGTAACGCTTTTGTGACAAATCATCTTTTAGGAAAGAACTTCTTAGGGAAAAATTCGCAGATTAAATCCTTCTAGTTAATAGTGATTTCAATTCTAATTTTATTATAGTGAATGATTTTTAGTATTTCAACCGAAGTACACTTAACAATCTTCAATTATGTATATTTCATTTAGAATTTCCCAATTACATATATAGTTAGATTATTTTAAATCATTTTATCATACTATATATAAAAAGTTCTTATATTTCTGTTTGCTTGATTAATTTTAATTAATTTTAAAATATCTATTTATGATTGAATATTGTTATTTAGAAAAATAAAAAGACTTAAATTAACGATTGACAATTGATAGAATTGCCCAAAAGGGCCTCCGATGAAGCTAATTAATACCCTCGCAAATTTATTTGTTTTGTACTAAATGATCGTGACATTGTATCAAACGAATAAATCACGAATATTTAAAGTGAAAATTACATAAGGAGTGATTGTTCTTTTAAACCATTAATTATGAGTAAAATGTAATATGTAGAAGAAAAACTATATGTAAAAGTACCATTTTAAAAGAAATTTAGATTACATTTGATACATAGAGTGTGACAAAATTGGACTTGTTTTAACATGATTAATGTCTATATATGTTTGGTAAAACTTTATACTGGGCAAGTCAAAGTGAACTACAGAACATGTTATAAACCGTGTAAACCAGTTTATATATGAAACATACAATGTTTTATTACATATTAAACATTTAAAATTTGTTTTGCATGTAAAATACCCGGTAAATATGTTTCTATATGAGACACAACTTAAATTCATTCACACATAGAAGAAAAAAAAAATTGGAACAAATTAAAACTTCAGTTAAAAAAAACTTATAATATAATAGTGTTTGGTTCTCAACAATGTTTTTATGGTTTGTTTATTGTTTTTCTTTTATATAACATGACATAACAAAAGAGCATTTAGATAATTTTATTTAAAATATATATTGTATAATTATTATAAGTATGACTTGCAAAACAGATACCTAAATAATTTTATAAAAAAATTTACCAATTTTTTTTATCAAATTGTTCAAACATCATAAAAGAAAACATCCAAGTTTGGAAATGTAGACAAATTGTTTCTTGGTAAAACAGTCTCATTTTGGTTAACTGTGTCTCATCTAGTTCTACTTTATCTTACATCTATGTCCATGTCAAACATCTCATGTACCAAATGTAACCTAAATAACAAAAAGTGTCAATGTGATGGTTTTCTTTTGAATTTTTTTAATTTATCAAAAGTTATTCATTCTTACGAAGTCAAATTTCCATAAAAATGCCACAATATATAAATGAAAACACATAATACTATAGTATTAAGTGAAATCTAGAAGTTTCAAATGGAACAAGAGAACTTTGAAAGAATTTAAGATAGTCCCAACTGTCGAGAATTATATGTTCCTTCATCTTTATATAAATAAATCTAAATGATTGAGATCCTCTTAAGGGTAGGATGATGTTTTACGGTCCTTCTTGTCTCAAATTATTAATATAATGAAGAGAACATAATGTCTTATTGTATTCAACACTCGAGATATATCCCGACCTCAAACTATAATATTTTTTTAATAAAATATATCGTTATACTACTTTTTAAATATTTTTAGAAAAGCCTAATTTTTTAACACATGGGTATCAAATCTTTGATGTCTCTTTTTGGGGCACTTTTTCTATGACAACCAAGTAGAAAGCATTGATAACAACTTGCAATAAAACTTATTTAAATAATTTTCAGTTGTATGTTTCAAGAGTCATTAGCAATACTCAATCGAGGATGATATATGATATTGATTTTGTCATTTAATTTTAAGTTGACTACAATACACATAATAGAGAAGGTTAGGGCCATATGATTACTTTTGTAATTTATACAAAAAAACAAGCGTTGGTTAAGCCTAACAATAAAGAGAGCTAGTATGCTATGTGAAATAGAATTAATAAAATTTTTATGGGCCGTATGTTTCTAGTATTCTTAAGTTGTTTCACATGTCGTTTCTTTTAAAGTAGCAAGACCGTACTAATTATACTTGTGCTGAAAGATGATCCATTCTTGTACGCTTTCTCCTAGAAATCTTAGGAATTAACATTTCATAGCAAAAAGGTATGTGATATTGAGTTGTATTGCGTATGTTTACTTCCTACATCCCAAACAAAAATAGATGTCCACAAACCAAACATAGTTTTAATTAAACATGCGTAACCAAAGTGCATGTAGCTCAACAGTATCAAGGTGTTTGTAAGGTGTTCTCCTTGGTCTTTGGTCATGGGTTCGAGTCCCGTTGTGGACAAAAGATGTAGTTTAGGNTTTTTTTTTTTTTGAACAACAAAAGGGGAGACTAGAACGGGAGCTTCGGCAAGGCCATCACCCCCGACTAGAAGACCCAAAATTTATTAAGTCAGACAACAAGAAGCTGCACAACGGATACAAGAGAGAAAAAGATCTGAAAACAAATCCGAAAGAGAAACACCCAAAAGACATAAAGGAGAACAGCCACCTAAAAAACGTTAAACGGATCTGTACACCAGGTCTTCCAATTAGCACTCAAACCCTTCTTTCACCTGTTCTTGATCCAAAAGAATAAAATAACTTGCAAACTCCCATGCTTAGGTGTTCTGCTGTTAAAAAAAAACTAAACATACATAATAATTACATGGTTTTGTTAACCAAAAGACAAATGTACCTTTAATTAATTTCTATCCGTTTACAACTACTAGATAATTACACATTAATTAGGGGTATTTTAATATTGGCTATTTATAAAATTAGATATTTATTTTAAGATAGATATAAATAAATATACCAACACTTGTTTTAAAATATATATAATATTTTGACAAGTATCAATAAAAAATAAAATTAAAAGGATATATTTAGAACATCTCTATTAGCTTCGTCAAAAATTCTTAAAATGAAGAATTAAAGTCTAAAAATTTTTATAAGATAAAGCATTCAACTCCAATATATTCTCCATTTTGAAGATAACGTCATTACTTAATATTATTAATATAATAAAATATTACTTCTGTCTCCTCTATATTTTATTTCAAAAATTTTTATCGGTAAAATACAATAAAAAATGTAATTCTTTCTCATGGTAATCATTTTTTAAGATTGTTGTAAAGTTCTCCAAATTTGGAGATTTTTGCATTATCTCTCTTACTTTCTCCTTTTTAGAGAAAATTTTTGGAGAATCTGATAGAGTCCAAAATTGTCTAAAATATCCATTTCTCTATTTTGGAGAAGTCGTTGAAGATGCTCTATAACTTGAAATCACATAAAATAGAATTTGCATGAGCAACGAAAAATAGAAAAAAGGCAAACTTAGAAAAAAAGATGATTCACTATATATTAAAGACTTAAAAAGTTTGACTTTGACGGCCTTCAAAAGAGTAAAATTAAGAATATGACATTTTGTGGTTGATAAAGATCAGGTGTGCTCTATTTAAAGATGGTAAAATAGACGTGTGAAATAGGTTGATTTCAATAATTTTTTAATTTTATTTTTATTGTTATTATTAAAGTAATGATCATTTTTTTTATAAAATGACTTTAAACATTAATAATATTTTGAGCAAACGTGTTTCGTTATTCTTTTAACAAAATAATATAACATTTACGTGTGGTGAGGACATATTAAAGATAAAAAGATAATTCAATTTAATCAAAATAGCTAAAAGAATGATATAAGTTTTATCTTTAGATTAAAAAGCTCCTTGTTTGTGTCTAGTATCCTTATTTTTGGTATGCGCAAAGCTTAATGACTACTAAAACTAAATTTATTGAAATATATGATAGGGTAAATTACGGTTTTGGTCCATGTGGTTTCTAGTTTTTCTTGGATTTGGTCCTTGCAATTTGTTTATTCCAAAATAGCCCCTAGAGTTTGCATTCTCGTAACATATTGGTCTCTGCCACTGACGACCGTTAAGTCACTACTGTTACATAAGGAGTATTATGGTCCTTTATACTTTTTGTCCTTTGCTCATTTAAATAAATTAAAAATCCGGTCATATTCTCTAATCAAACTTATATCATGTCATCTTCTCCAGCCAAACACATAAAATAGAACTCCAAATCAATCCAAATTGAAATACAAAACAAATTCAAACCCAAATTAAAGATCATATCCAACCCCAAATAATCAAAACTCGAAATCAAAAATGAACAAAATACATAAACTTAACACATTTTGATTTCATAATAAACAAGTTATACAATATGAATTTGTTTCTAATACTCTAAACTAGATTTAAAAAATACTTCAATACAAGTAAAAAAAAATACTAAACTGAAAGCTAGAATTAAAACCCTAATCTAATTTTACCGAAAAAAATCGCAGATCTTAAAGATGAATTCATCCTTGTTCAACAAGAGTTGCAAGCGATGGAGGGCCGTCGAGGTTGCAAGGGAGATGGTGGCCGGAATTTCAAGAAGAACTAGAGAGCTTCTTAGGGTTTTGGAGAGTTTTGACGGTGAGGTAATAGTGTAGTGGGGAAGAAAGGTGTTAGTGGTAGGGACAAATTACATGTGAGGATCGGTTTGATGATCAAACAAGAAATCAGAAAATCTAATTCAAACAAGTTGCGG
>LUCG01260926.1:0-10930 GCA_001633085.1 Carthamus tinctorius | reverse complement strand
TTTACCATTCCAATTCCATCAGATTCCGGCGGAATCCAGCGAACCAAACGCCCCCTTATATTTTGGATTAATTCTGATTTTTGACTTGAAGAAACACATGGATTTTCAAGTTTGGGCCTTTGCTTCAATGGTTATGAGAGTAAACTTGGGCTTCCATTTGGGCTGCTCACATGGAAGGGAAATTCAAATACTAGAATTCTAGATTGATAAAGTGGATGAGGGCTACTTTAAGAATTGGGCCGTTTTTAATGGTTCGAGCCTTTGATATGTTTTGGGCTTTAATTACAAAATTGTCCATAGTAGTAGCACCTTGTTTGGTTTTTTTCCCTAAACAACTATTTTGGAAACATTATTTCTTGGGTATGTCCGTTTAATTTTTTTATGGTTATACGAATAAAAATAAAAATATGCCCTCCTAAAGTAAACATGAACTGAAAAGATACATCTTTAGGGCTCACCGCGTCTGACCCGCTGGGCAGCGTCATTGGTCTGATCAACGGGTTTCACTCAAACCATCGCCCCCATTAGCTGGTTGTGGCTGGAGCTGGTTTCCAACCATACTGAGTTTGTAAGTGTTATTTTTCTGAAACGATGAATGTGGGGTTAATGGAATGGAAGGAAAAAAATGGTCAGACGTTGATACGGTAACGAATAGAAGAGGGCTGAACGCTAACGTTTACAAGAAAAAATAAGAACCACACCAACCATTTTTAAACTTATCAAAATTTGGATCCCAAATGATAATTTTAGGAAATTTAACTAGGAGTAAATTATGGATTTGGTCCCTGTGGTTTGGTGGTTTTTACGGATTTATTCCTAGACTTCATTAATTGCGGATTTGGTCCCTAGAGATTTGTGGGAGGATCTTTTGGTCCCCTTCGGCGCGGTTGTTTAAACCCCTGGAAAGCCCTAAAAACACAACCTCCTAAAACTTCCAAATCTCCGGCGACATGCCCGGCCTTCTCACAGTCTACAATCCTTCCGGCGTCGACGATTCTTCCGCCATTGTTCCATTTTCTTCCGATTCCAGCACTCCTATAGTCTACCCTCTCCACCACGGCCTTAAACCCCCAATCTCACCTCGTCTATCCATCTCATGGTCCCGTGGCAACTCCCTACGCGTCTCCGTTTTCCGTTCACCTGAGACCACCGACGTCGTCGATGATGAAATTGAGCTTGAAGTTGGAGGAAAAGTGGTGGAGTTGAAGCTAAGTGGTGAATATGTAGGTGGTGAAATCAACGATGCTGCTCGGTGGCGTAGGATAGCATATGGATCGGTGTCTCCATTTGCGCACCTTCAGAATAAAAAGAACGCCATGGCGGCATTGTCGGAGTTGCGCCATTCAGCTCCTTACGACGTCGATTGGTAAATTATACTGCAACTTAGGTTACTGTTTGTGTCCAAGAGCTAATAATCATGTTAATTACTCGTGTTAACCTTGCACATTTGATAGAATTATGGAGAGGTTGGAAACTAATTTTTAGGAACTGAAGAGAATTCTACAATCAGAACAAGGAGCGTAAATGTCCAGGATTTGAAAATTTTCTTAATTTTCTTCTTAATGAAGGGAAAGGTACCTAAGCAATCATTAATATTCAGGGATGGGCAGCTAAGGCTATGTGATTGTTTGGCGAACTAGCTGATAAGGTAGCCGATGAATAAGATATGATAAGGTAGCCGATGAATAAGATACGTTTGGCAAAAACTAGCTGATAAGTTAGCTTATGACTGTAAAATGACAAAAAAAACATGTTTAAAAATTGTTAGTGTGAAAAATAGCAAGGGTATATTTGGAATAAAAAAATAAAAAGTCTCTTAAGTCACTAGATGCTATTCTTCTTAGCTTTTCAAAAAGCTAGCTTATGGTCCATCCAAACATGTACTAGCTTATAAGCTGACTTATAAGTTAGCTTATTTTTACCAAACAATGCCTTACTGTATGAGCATTGAGTTAAGAACTCATGTAGAATGTTAAAGTTATTACAGTCTAGATGAGTGCTTTTTGGTTAATATGTCTTATAGTGGATGTTAAGTGGCATTTACAAACTAAATAAGTCTAGTTTGGCTTATATGGAATTTGAAATTTTAGTGTATGACTGATATATGAATGAATGGTTCAGCTATAGTCCATATCCCAACCATGCTGGGATTCACCATACCTGTTGCACAGGTGTCTTTCTTGCTTGTAATAAAAAATAGCCTAGTGTGCGAAGGTTCTTCGACTATGAACGAAATTGTGAGGGAAGTCTTCACTTTCAGCCTCTCCCTTTGGATTTTGCAAAGAGGTTACGTGCGCGACCTGACCTTGTAACCTCTCAGTCCTAGTAGTACCAAAATTCTTATATGTTACTGCTAGAATTAACTTGAATTTGTTAGTGCTAACTTCTGTCACTAGAAGAGTCTAAGGAAATACACAACTTTACATTAGCCTTCATTTCTTGTAACTGTGGATGTCTGGGCCAGCCGGCCAGCTTGCACGCATCTTGGCTAATCCCATGGGACTTTGAAGTTAACAGCCTGGTAAACCTTAATTGGCCCTGATGGGACTCGTACCAGTGGCCAATGAGAGCAAAGTCAAAGCCTGACCAATTGAACTACCCTAAGGCCTTCATCTTAAATGTATTTTTGATCCCCCATTGCCCAATTTTATGCATAAGAACAAAATTCTGGAACTCGGTGCAATCAATGTTGCATATCTGTTGCGCTGTAACAAAGGTATGTTCTTTGTCTCTTATCTGGTTTATAACTAACAGCTTTTGTCTTTCTAATAGTTTACTTGGTGAAGCTGAAATCAAACACGGGGCTACAATACAAAAGAGATTTATGTCATATTGTCATGTGAAATTTAACCAGTTGGATATTAGGTTTAGTTTGAGTCTGAGAGTGTATAATATTTCCAATGCCGAATGTAAAATCATATTTTCGCCTTTTTCTTTGTCATCTTTTTATATATGATATTTATCAACATTCTGAGGACTTCCAAATTTTCTTTCTGATCATTAATGTAATGCATCTGGAACTCATTTCTTATAGAGTGTTATCACTTATTGGGATCAGGTCAAAATATGTTCTCGAGTACAGCAAGGAAATAAATTCTCTTCTAGGAAGCAGGGAATCCAGTCCTACCTCATTAATTGAAGATCCAAAGACAGTTTTAGAGGTATTTCTATTTCTTGAATTGTTATTTTGTTGCATTTTGGATCATTATGTTTGCTTTGGTTGGTCCTTATGAGCTCAATGTGTCTATAATGAATGAATACTTCATTTCTTTTCTTGAAATTGTGAAAACACTACATGTCTACATTAAACAGCCTGCTTTTTTGTTTTTCCTTTAACATCTTCACAATAGAATGTTGAGGAGCCAAGCAGTTTGAAAGCTGCATGGGAGCTACTGGAAATATTTTATGCTGACAAACAATCTCAGCCTTGGATCCCTGAACAGCTTGTTGATTGGTTAGCCGTAAGGATGCTTGACTTAATTTTTATTTAATGACTTCATTTCTTTACATTTTTCTTTGTTTGCTTGAGGTGAAATTAAACCATTGATGGTAATGCTTCTCTCAGGATTATGATAGTCTGTTCTCTGAACAAGTGCCAAGTGTCCATTCTAGACTGCTCGAGTTTCAAGGAGAACTCATCAATATACAGGTTTGATCTTGTCTTCATGAATCCAAACTTTCCTATGGTTATAAATGTCAAGGCAGAACAGTGCTTATCAACTTGCTCTCTATTCTTGCATGCTTTCGTGAGAAGTGACGTTTCTTTCATAAATAGTTGGTTATTAATTTTTTCCGGTCTGTTTTGGACCTCTAACAAGTGGTATGCTGTCAACACTTTTTTTGACCTTTGGGAATGGGGAACTGCATGAACCGACTGTAGGTCAGCTATAATGATACTCAANGGGGGGGGGGGACTGGGGAGCACCTGTCAGTTTATGGCTGACTATCAAGAACCTACCTTATACTTCCTCACATCATTCACTCATGTCCCATTTTTGGACCCAGTTATCCAATTTGAAATTGATAATACATACGATTTTGCATTTTAACACCACTTATATTTTAATTTATGCTTTTGTATATCGTTTAATGTGGTTAAATATATATAGAAAATTAAATGGACATGCATCAAACTCGAAGTGAAAGGACTGTCACAAGTCATATCAATGCATTTATAATGGAATGGAGGAGTGTGTTTCTTCTAGGATTGCAATCTTTACTCTAAATAGTGCACAAAGTTTTATTTTAGATTCTTCTTCTCAGGCAGTTGAAGATGAGCATGCATATTGGCAAGCAATTTCTTCCGCACTTGCGGTTGGCTGGCTGGACATTGTGGTGAGTATACATACTTGAAGCAAGAAGCGTTAACTAATATGTTATTTTCTTTAAGCAGCGTAATAATTGCACATCACGTTCATAATGGCATTTGCAGGTGAAATTGTTGCGCTTGCATGGATCTTATCAGCTTAATCAGCTAGGGAATCGTGAGGTCCGTATTCAAGTACTATTGTGAGAGTGGTTTTGTAGCTCAGTCTTACTGTCATTGTTGTTACGATCCTTTGGGCTAATAGCGCTTGTGAATCGCCTATTATTATTTTTTAAATGCATGTTTCAGATCATGTGGAATATAGCAATTTCAAGTGCTTTATCGAGAGATTATCTTTCTAAATCTAAACTTTGCATTTCTGTTAGTACAATTTGAAGTATTAACATTGTTAAAATAATTTTGCTCTGTGTGGGTATTGCCTTAGCTTCAAGATGAAGGTATAGGATAGCAGACTAGGTGTGAGGATTGTTAGCTAATCTAGTTGGGCAGGTTAGGAGGGAGTAGAGGGCTGGAAGTTTAGGCTGGGGATATGTTTTTGCCTTACTTGCTCTATGTGGGTATTGCCTTGTGTATGTGTCCAACTTAACTATTAGTAACTTCTTTTTCTTTATTTCTCTGCTTTGTTGACCATATGCTTATCTTTTTTTTTCCTTGCTACCTGTTTGCCCAAACTTTTGCATAAGCCAGGGGTCTTCACTCTTCACAGAAGCAGCCAGTCTACTCTTGAGGTAGAGTCAGGTCTGCATACATCTCAATATCTGTATTGCAGGACCTATGAAAATTTTATCCTCCCAACTCTTGAATACATGATAGTTCCTCATGGTCACATTTCCAAAAAATGCTTAAGCTAGTAGTTTTGTTGTTGCAATTTTCTTTTCTCGCGGCTGCTTCCTTAAATTTTCTTTAGCTGAGCATGGAGAAAATAGGACCCCTTTAATATATTTATTCGTGATGTTGGGCTGCTGCTGAGGATTACTGCTCATATGAGGTAATTAACAGTATGGCCTTCTGCTCGTATGAGACTTAACAGAGCGATACCATAAGGAAAAACAAGTCCCTAATGGGAGGAGGGACACAATTTGTTAATCTAACCCTGTATGATGTTCGACCAGGTTATTCTTGGCATTATTAATCAAGATTGCATCCTTTTTACCTTATGTTAGTGATATGTTCTTGTATTCCATTCACAGTTTTATTTATTTATTTACTGTTTTTGTGCTTATTTTACTCCAGTTTGAAAGATTATTGTTTGTCATGCCAACTGTTGAGTGACTATCTTGGTACTGTCTTTTGTTATGAATGTTGCAGTATAAGTATATGTGATCTTATCTGAACGCTGAAGTATTAGAACATGTATTTATGGATTCTATTTTGATTAAAATTGTAATCTAAACATTTCTATGTTTATGTCACTGTATTTTGCAGAGTGTGTATGTAAGGAGTTAAGGTCATTGTCTATGTTGAATTTTTCATGATTATATGGCCCTTTTTTCCTTATCCTGTTTGGTTTAGTAAAGATATTAGTCTAAGTGATCTATCATCTGAAAAAAATGCATACACTTGCTCTCAAAACTTGAAATTCTTACACTGGAATATTGCTTGTTGAGCAGACAGAGAATGGACTTGTAGAAGCAGTTGCTGTTCTAATATCAAAAATGCCACGCATGCGTGCGGATCTACCAGATGGAAAGTTAGGCGAATGCTATTATAACAAGTCCGATTTTATCAAGGTATGGTTTGTTAAAAAAGGGCCGTTTTTTGGAATAGAAGAAAGAAAGGTGTTGAATGCTAGAGTTTTAGCATTGATTCTAAGGAGCCTAATTTACTTTACATTCTAAACGATATTCTATTGAATATGGATGTCGTATACCTACTAGGCATGGGAGAAATGGCGAGCGCAAATAACCAAGTTGGATTGCAGTGCATTCTGGCTTCAGTGCAGTCATCATCCTACCAGAGAGAACCTGAAACTTTTGCTTCAAAT
Source organism: Carthamus tinctorius (assembly GCA_001633085.1). Taxonomy (NCBI): domain Eukaryota; kingdom Viridiplantae; phylum Streptophyta; class Magnoliopsida; order Asterales; family Asteraceae; genus Carthamus; species Carthamus tinctorius. The sequence continues at coordinate 4,619 of LUCG01260926.1, read as the reverse complement.
CATGTTGGGAAACACCGATACTCTGTCTAGTGCCACTTTTCACTGGGTAGAGCTATATATTGCTCACTTTCTATATATCAGGCCCTTTACTTCGGTTAGTAATATCTTTTTACCCATTAGTTTACTTAACTTAAAGAAGGCATGTATCAATTATTTATGAAATCAATATGTGTATTTGTACAGGGTTTAGAAAGCATGCATGCCCTAGCTCAGAAATGCATGCAACTAATACCTACATCTAGGCCCCATAAGCTGATGAGACTTATGGTTGGGATTCTTGGAGAAAATACAGAGGTAACCAGTGACTGAAATACATTTTACTGTACTGAATTATTAAGGATGAGGCATCCCATAGTTATTCCTTTCTTTTTCAGGTTGTATTGGCTGAGTGCTCAAGATCATTTGGTCCCTGGTGAGTTGCTAAACTATCTGCAGTCTTTACTCTAACCATGCTTTAGTGATCTCATCATGAATGTTGAGCTTGAAATAATACACCAATGCAGACCAGTTAGTGGTGAACAGGGGACTTAAAGATGACCTATATTTGAGCCACGTGCCAAATCTCATCCACCAGATCCCCACTTGTGGAACCCAAGAAATTGATTTAGTATCTCCTTCTTCATGCTTTGTTCAGGCCTCAGTTTTTTTTAATAATATAATTAAGATTACTAGCAAACCCCCAGAAAAAAGTAGCAAATGGTAAAATCTTTGATGCCATGATAATTTTTCTTACATAGGCTTTATGAAGAGAATTGTAGTATCTATTTTTTCCATGTATTCTTGTTAGTTTATTTTGTTAGCTGCATTTATTATTAAGCTTTGCATATTTTATTATATACTTGATGTATTATTTCTCGTGGTAGGATGATTGCTCATGCTACAGAGTTGCTGACGGCTGGGAGTATTCAGGCAGAAATTCTTTTGAAGGAGGAACGCGATAATCTAGGGGGAATTAGCATAGAGGAATCCCATCGACTTGTTTATGCTCAAGTGCTATCTTCTCATGCACTAACCTGGCAAGTAAGTGCATGTCGATCTAAGACTAGTCATTTCAGTAATCATGTTAGTTATTTAACCTCTGTTGTTTCTCATCTTCTTTCGTTTTATATAGAAGGGTCACCACTTGTCTTGACTAGTTTCAGACTTTCAGTAATATTCTTCCCTTTGTAAGACACATTTGTACTCTAGTTAATTACGCTTCTTTTGCAGATCGCTCCAATATATTTAATATCTTGTATGAAGCATGGAGTCGGCTTGTTAGAAATTTTGTTGTACAAGCAACCCGTGTATCATAGTCAAGTTTTGCTCAAGGTGACTTATTTATCCTTTTGAATGCATGTTCTTTGGTGTTGTAAAACATAAACTGTAGAATCAGCTTTGGTATGTGTTTTTCTGACGTGGTGCTGTTTCCGCAAACAGAACATTGAGATATGCCGCTTGTATGATCTTGATAGCGTGAGTGCGAATGCCATGAAGGTAATTTGTTGTGAGTTGTCATTTTCTTATATTACAATCAGTTTAAGATTTTAATCTGCTATGAAAATCTCTCTCTCTCTCTCTATGTATATATTATTGAATAATCACTGTAACAGTGACGTTGCACTGAACAGATTGCTGGAGTGCATCACTGGAAGCATGGTAGGAAAGGTGCCGGAATCTTTTGGCTGCAGCAGGCTGGGGATGAAGTTCGCCTCAATCGAATTGCTGAGAAGTTGTTTGATTTTGTTGGGAAATCCATCTCAGACGAGAGTTTTGAGGTACACAGTGTTTGTAAAACTATAATGGATTTATCAAATATAGTGAAGCCAATTGACGGATATCATTTCTATCTGGTACTTGCATTTGCAGCAATGGGAAGGATTAATCGAATTGTTGGGCTCTGAATCTAGAACTGCTGGGGGTCTTGAGTTTCTGCACAAGTATGCTATGATTTATTTTTGTTGTTTCATTAAGGCTCATTGTATTTCTTCTTATATTCTGACTTGAAAATTTTGTGTGCATAGATATAGGGACTTCAAGAAATCTCTGCAGCAGGTCCAAGATGGTGTTCTTACTGATGCCTCTAGAAAAGCTGGCGAAGCCCTTATATTGGTATGCATTTGGGTGGTCCTTAGTGCATTTGGGTCTTTAGAAATTTTAGAAATACATAGTCAACTAGCGTTTCTTGTGATTTTACTGGTTTGACCATGATGTTTTTTTTTCTTGTGATACTCAGCTTATGAAAAATCCTTCTACTCCCCAACGCTTTTGGCTGCCCCTTCTGTATGATTCGGTGAGCGTCTTCGATATACTTTTATAGAATCTCAGTGCTACCTGGTTTTGGATGTTTGATAGTAGCATTGCATTCTTGTTTTGATTTGTATGATGACAATACTAATCGAGGATGTTGTAATTATTTTCTGATTCGCAGTTGAAGTTGCTCAACTGGCAGGGGCGTCCGTTGCTAAATGTATCTCAGACTAACCTGCTGTTGAATAAATTACAAGAACTGTCAGTGGCAAGGCTGCGTCCTGATTTTGTTGAGGTGGGGATGCCAGCAGGGGCCCTGAGCTCGGTTCGGCTGGCTCTTGCCACTAATTTAGGGCGCGCCATCCTTGAGGAATGACGTGTGGCTACTACACACAAACTTGTACGGTATGTTTCCCGTCAGTACTTTTGTCATTAAAACGTGGGTTTTTCTTTTCTCAATATGGAGGCTATTGTTAGTTGGTTACCTCTGAAAATTGCATAATCAAACACTAATTTTGTTCCTTTGATAAAAAAGATTGAAGTTAGATTGCTTATCTTTTTCATAAATTTCTTCAGATAAGGTACAAAATGGAGGCAGATTTGGTGTAAAAGTTGTAAGTTTGCTTGCTGCTTCAAATGGAAGTTTCCTAGGATGATCTGCTGCTGTGGCTTTTGTAACATGTATATATGTATGGAATTGTGTTTGATTGTTTAATGTGATGGAAGCTCAATATCTCTTTGTATGTTGCAATTTTACACTATTTTTTTGGGTTAAGAACATGAATTGCTCTGCTCACTAAATTTTGCTTCTATTGTTTTTGGGTTGTTTTCGGTGGGAGTTAACATGGTTTGATCCGAGGAAAGTTCAATTGTATCGATCTGATACAATACGTTTCTATAAAAAGGAATCGACTTTTAACTTTTCAAGCAAAACACTTCCACCTCTAAGGCAGGACGTATTCTTTGTTGGGTTTTGGTTAATTTCGTAATTGGCAGCAAACACAACAACAAAATATAATGTTATAAATTTCTTATTCTTACATAAACACATGGAAGGGCATCATATACACAGGAAGGAAGTATTATAAAAAAAGTTAAAAATGAAAACTTGGATAAATGAGATTAGTTTTATTTTCTTTACAAACAAAAAACAAAGCCAAAAGAAAAAACAAAAGTAATACCTTTCTTTTGTTTTTTACTAACTAAAATTTAATACATGGAAAACCAAAATATACAATAGTTTTCCCATCTTTTATTATAAAAGTATATGTCATCAACTATCAAAATTTAAATAAAACATCTATTAGATCTTTTCTTACTAATGAAGGTTTACGTGCTTAGTAAAAGTAATCTAATTCTTTGAAACCGCATTTTCATGTCAAAACCATTGGGACATAAATAGATGTAAAACAAAGAAAGGGTCTTGTTATATTTACATATCATGTATGAGAATGAAATTAGTAGGTATGTGGACATTTAATAATAGATAAATGTACATTTAGTCTAAAAAAGCCAATCATTACTACATGCATACCTATTTACATCAAAATTTGTTCAATTCATACATTGACAATATAAAAGATAATCTTCGATNATATATATATATAGAGAGAGAGAGAGAGAGAGAGAGAGTAGTTTATTCGGACGGTATGTACATACGCATATAAATAATTAAACCTCTTTTGGTTTTTAGGTACGTGTACATGTTATACATATGTGTATGTTACAAATTAATTGTATATATATGTACATACCATCAAAATGAATGGTTACTAGCGCCTTCCTTAATTTTTTCTTATGTAGGTGTACATAAATTTGAAATAATAGATAAACTAGGTTTTTTTTGGTCCTGCGTTGCGGGAAGAGTGGAGATTATAAAATTAGAACGACAAAAATCAATAAAAAACAGTTGAAATGTAACATAAATCGATAGTACAGCTATGGCTCAAGTGCCGATTCATTATTAACCTAGAAAAGAAAATCTCATTAGAAAATATAAATTTGAAATCGGGTTAATTTAGCTTTTGTTGTGATCAATATCTTTGGTTAACTATACGGATTAAAATGAGGATGATTATTTTTAAACTTTTAGAAGCCTATACACAAAAACTCCATGTTTTCTATTGCGAAACATATATGTATTATATCCTTTGACTTCTTTCTTAAAGCATATAACATACATAAAACACATTTTACGTAGTATATATGATATATAAAATCATAATTAAATTAAAAAATATTCAATATTGGGCTCGTTTCGAAGGTATTGAAGAGACGATTATAATAATGTAACTTGTTAAAATTAAATTGTATTTTTTTAACATATTTTAGTCAATGTACGATTATATGTGTTAATATAATAAAAATGTAAAATGAAATATAGAAAACTA
>LUCG01260924.1:0-10158 GCA_001633085.1 Carthamus tinctorius | reverse complement strand
ATTTTTCATAGAAAATTTTTCTAGAAAACAGAAAATTTTTCCACAACTAAACACACCCTAAAATTCTTGTTTGAGCCTCTTCCCTTTTTGAAGCTTAATATCATACTTCAAGAAACTTTGGTTTTGAATTACAAATGTTAAAAATGATGAATCAGCATCGAGTATAACCCCTAGGCAGCCTTCCAAGCTACGGATGCGGGTTCGATACCCGAGGATAGAAAAAACATGATCGGGATACCCACCCAAAAGCTATGATGGAACTTGGGAGTCAATTTACATACTAAAATATCACATGTTTCCAAAACCTACACTTTTGCAAATAGAGGTGGATTGATCATAACACAATCTCATGTTTTTTATCAGCAAAGGCAAATTCACATCATTATGCTGCTTTCCAAATAATTTATTTTAGCAAAACTCAACAAAATCGAAGGCAAGACCATGTGAACAATGACATTCCACCACAGAACAAACTGAAACCATTTTTAAAATGAAACATAAATAAAGCAGCAAGCATAAACTCCAGGAACCGAAGAAAGTTTCATAAAAATGATCAGGCACCGTTTTAGTGGCCTTAATGCCAAGATTCGAACCAAATTTTGGACTCAAGATCCATCCTTACTACAAAAAGACACAAGCCAGCCAGCCAGCCATGCATATACCCAGACATGATGTTTCGTTAAATGAAAAAGCGCATTTTTCAATAAACGACAAACGACAGATACTTACCCGCATACTGAAAACACACGTCCAATCATCCCTTGGGTCCAAGTTGCTGTCTCCTTCAGCTGTTCGTCTTCAGATTGAAGGCATTCTCCTAGTAACTCACTACAAAATGCCAAATCTTTGAATAGCGTCTTCACATGTGATCCAAGTGCGTCTGCAAGATCTCCCAGCACGGCCACTGCTGCTCTTACCACACTCTCATCCCTAAATAAAGCACATACGCAGAAATACATTAATATATATTTATATTCACAGACCAAATCAATGATCAACAAAAAGATGCTAATGAAAACAGTTGGTCTTTCCAAAAAATACTCATCCATGATCTATATGCCATGTGTGGCTTAGTGGCTAGTTACACATAACAACATTCCAATGATAATTATAGGTATAGTTGTGTTGTACATAACTTGCAAATTCTTTCAAAAAAAGTTCAAACCTGCTATTTTAATATGCAACTCACTAACAATATCTCTAAACCTAAAAATTAATTGTTAATTCTCACGGCTCTATGATATATCAGTCAAAACACACATTCAGATGTTTGTCAGTTAATCAACCCACTTCAATAATCAGCATTTATGGTGCAGCTTAATTCTTCAGAAAGATAAACTGGGACGAAGTTCAAATTGTATGCCTCACTATGCTACCTACATCTTTTTTGTGGTCATTGAGGTTAGCTGCACATCGGAAGGTGTAAATATAAAACAAATGCAAGGGAACGTGACACTCTTATAGAGGTATTACGTTCATAAAACTAACCTGAGAAAACTATATTTGCTGTACTTCTAAAATAAACAACAGACCATTGGTTTAAAAGCACATCCAATTGGTATGATGGGTAGCAGATGTTAAAAGCTCAACAGTAAAGAAATAGCAAAGACAAGAAAAGATATGCATACCTGTGGGCATCCTTAACAGACACTTCAATGAACTTCAACAGGTGTGGAGCATGAGGCAACATGAGCTCGGCCTTGGAATTCTTAAATCCCTGTAAGATACCCGAGTATGCCTCGAATATACTTCGCTTGAGCTGATTGCCATATTCCACCATCTCTTCGTCATTGATGTCTATCTGGGCACACACTTCAGCAGCTCCTTGCATCATCGGCATAGCATAAGGAACATACTTCTCAAAGTGTTCCCCAATAGCAAGTGCCACATCACCAAAGCATGAAAAAATTGGAGGCTTGACAGAGCGGTGTAGATCACCACTCGAGAGATCCTTAAGAAGCAGTGTCATGATATTATCACAATAAGGTAACATCTTGTCATCCAAAGCACGGCATATATCACCAACCACCCCAACTGAGATGGAACAAACCTGGTATTCCTCAAAATTCTGAAGACCCATCTCCAAATATTTGTAGAACTCCGGCATATACTTCCCAAATTCTGGTCCAGTGGCGTAAGCAAGAGCACCAATGGCAAGCATTGCTTCTTCATGCACTGTTGAGCTACGACAAGCAAACACCTTGAGAAATAACATCATAATCTGGTCTGCAGCTTGATATATAACAGGCTTAGTTTCATCAATGCTGCTAAGTTTCTGAATGATAACTTGCAAGACACCACAAAGCAAAGCTTGTAGATCTCCTTGCTTTTCTCTATCATCAGATGACAAAATCTGAAGCTCGATCGTCTGTCCCAGCTTTGTCATGATAACAGGGAGAAGTTGTGTTATTATTTGAGATGTTTCAGCAAGGTTGGAGCATCTCACAACCTCATTCAAGGTTTCATATGCAGCTGACCTCAACTTTGAATCGTTCACATCTGTTCGTTCAGCAGTTGCAATAAGAGAAGTTATGGTATCTGTAAGATATGGTGTGAGAACAGAGGAGCCAGTTTCAAAACCCTCGTATCCCTGAGCAAGATAATAAATAGCCCCGCAGACCTTCTCTGCAACATGGGGAGAATCCTTGATGCTTTCTAAAAGGACCGCCACAATGCGTTGAAGATTAGCAGGTGAAATAACGGAAAATCCAGTGGCAGGACTGTGCAGTAACTCGAATATGCGGCTGAGAGTCCACGCAGTGGTGTCTTTCACATGGCTGTTTTGATCCTTCATAGCATTAAGCAGAAAGTCTAATGCAGAGACTACCATTGGGGATAGCTTCTCAACACTTGGGCCTTCAAGAATTGATCCAAATGCATATGTAGCTGCCTCACGAGATCGCCAATCTGGCTTTGATATGTTATCCTGCACAAAAGGCATTACTAAGGGGACTATGGCATCCCCAACAGTTCTGGCAACAAGACCAAGGCAGGTGCCCCCTGCCATGGAGAGATTCCAAATACCATCTTCTTGGTCCTGATCTTCATCCTGCTTCAGTAAAGTTTCAAGCAACATAGGAACCAACAACGATAGAGCCTTCTCAATGAAACGTGAATGAGGGTATGAATCCCCACTCTCACCACCGTCAAAATCTTGAAGCTCAATCTCTTCATCACAGATGGAGCTCCAGAATTCAATTGCTTGAAGAGCAACACTTTCCTCATCTCCTTTGACAGCATTTGCAGTTAGTTCAAAAAGAGTCTGCATATAAGGCTCCAGCACGTCGTAGTATGTTGATGCTATTGAAACAAGACATTCAAAAGCAGCCTGTCTGATATCTGCTTCCTTGGCCATGGCAGTTTCACAAACAACCTTCATGATGTAGTTCCTCTCCATCTCATTTTCAAAATTGGTCTGTGCAAAATCAAGAGCGTTATATAGCGCTGTAGATGCTGCAAGACGTACAGAACTCTGCTCGGTAACATTCATGCCTTGGACTACAGCAGTGAGGACAGAGTTAACCTCATCTTGGACAAGATCGTTGTGAGATATCTCCTCACAAACATACCCAAGTGCCTCCAAAGTTGATTGTTTCAATGACGCTGGCCTATCTTGTTGAGTCATATTTCCAAGCAAAGAACTAATGAGGTCAGGCCATTCTTTTCTTGGAATTTCTATCGAAGCAATTTTGGCAATTACTTGGGCGGCAGTGTGACCTGCCTCGGACACAGATGAACCAAGTGTACTTAACAGCAAGCCTTTAATTTGGGATCTGAATGCAACATCATTTGACACCCACCGTTGCACTAAATGTTCCTTTGTAGTAGCATCCTTAGCGTCCAAAGAGTTCTTGAGCACGATACCAGCCAATCTACGTGACTCCAGAGGTTTACTATCATTGGAGAGTTCAAGCGATAAAGACAGAAGAAATCCTGGAAGGTTTTGCTCCTGGAACTGCCGAAGTCTACTCTCTGCCTCAGTTCGGACCTTTGCATCTGCTGATTGAGCAGATAATAGAAACTCTGTGATCTCCACAGCCATTTTTTCCTGTCAAAAAATACAAGAATCACAATCAATTATTTATCACATTTGGCATAAATATTTAAAGAATAGTTCCAGAATTTATTTCCAAATACCAAAATGAGCCAAAAGCACAGTTGAGAAAAAAAATCAAAACAGATCACAAAAGAACCAGAATAGAAACATGCAGCTTATCCTTTAAAATTACATCAAACACCATCATTACAAATATAATGTCATGACATAAACACCAAGTTTCCACATAACACATACGATAGTGTCACATTTGCAAACAATCACAGACAGCATTCTAAAAACCAATCTTAATAACTTGAATGACAATTATTAAAGAATTTGGTGGTGCTACACTTCACAAACTTGTATTAGATTTTTCCATGGAATGTTATAAATGTTTTTAAAGGAAACTAAACAGTACCAGAATGTTTATATTCAAGATTGTATATAACTCTGGAACTGTAGATCTATTGCAACAATTGACAATTTGACCAAAAAAACAATCATCCAAAATGTCACTTTTTTATAATTACTTAGGCTCCTAGCAATCACTTTCCCCATTATTCCAAGAGCAAATTTTTTGGGACATCAAAAAAATCTATAGGTGCACATGAAGAAAAAGAACATCAAATATTTTTGTCACTGTGTTTATCTTTTTATGAAACTTCCTGGTATCATATTTACCATATTACAAAAGTTGTTTAATCAAAATCAACCATAATTTCCTTAAACATTCTACCATGAGATGAATGTGTAATTCTTCATCATTTTTAACTAAGCTTCTGTACGGTCACATACTTTTGGCAGCTTTTTCTGCACCACAAAGTAACAGAATAGAACCTGGTCACCACAATTCAAAAGAGATGTTCCACATCTTTGAATACTAACTACTAGTGTATATCGATGCATTCCCCCAAACCTAACGTTAGATATGACCTATTTACAAAATATTTAAGCAATCGAAAACATCCGATAAGCATAAGGCTACACTTTTACTCCAAAACACGTTGCGAACTTCACCTACTCCATTAGCAACTACTAAACCAAGAAATCAGTAACCCAGAAGTAATAACATCAATCAACGAGTAAATTAAGATCCGTAAGTAAAGCATAGACGCTAAACAGCCAACAAACGAATAAACCCTAACAGAGACAAATCCAATCGGCAAACATAGATTTTAAAAAACACCAAAACACCATATTACTGCCACAGCAAAACATAGATCTGTTGTTCAAAAACTAAGAATCGAATAAACCCTAAACCAAAAGTTAGAAAACAATGAAGAAATTATACCTTAAATTGAAGGGGAAATCCGATGGTAGCCGGAGAAGTTTGAAGTGGCTTTAAGGGGGCTGAATGAAGTGTGAATTTNAGAGAGAGAGAGAGAGAGAGAGAGTGTGTAGGTTAGCAAAGTATTTGGGGGTGTATATATTTCGAATGAAGGAAGGAAGCGGGAGGGATGAAGGTTGAAGGGGAAAGAGAGAGAAAATTTGCAAAAACGGGCAGGTGACCGAACTGCCCGAGATCGCCGACCTGTCTGTTCTAAAACCCTAGTCTTCCTTCTCATCGATTATATTTGAAATATGGCACGTGCGAGGAGCGTGCTCTCAATCTTAACGGCGCCTATCTATTTGTTGGCAATTTCCATTTCTTTTTTAGTAAATTTTGGTTTTGGTTTTGGTTTTGGTTTCTATAAGGTTTGTCATTTTCAACAAATATCATCCCTTGTTTTCATTTTTATTATAAATTCGTCCTTCTTGTTTGTAAAATATAAGGGATTTTTTCCTTCCCATATGCATCAACTTTTTTTAACTCCAATTAAATAAAGAATAATTTGGTTATTTTACTTATTATCTTAACTTTATATTAAAATTGTCATTTGTGAACAAGTTTTTAGGTATGAACTTGTGAACTTAATCCTAGTCATCCAAATTCAAAATCGACGATCAAGATTAATCATGAAAATTTCCCAAAATCATGGGCGGTTAATAAGATTAATCATGGAAGTAATCTTAACCATCGATTTTGAATTTGGATGGCCAGGATTAAATTTACAAGTTCACACCTAAAAAATGGTTTACAAATGAAAATCTCTCTATTTTGAGGGGATTTCATTTCTGAACCAGTTTTTAGGTATGAACTTAATCCTAGTCATCCAAATTCAAAATCGACGATCAAGATTAACCATTGAAGTTTTCTAAAATCATAGACGGTTAATAAGATTAATCATGAAAGTAATCTTAACCGTGGATTTTAAATTTGAATGATCAGGATTAAGTTTACAAATTCACACTTAAAAAATGATTCACAAATAAAAATCCCTCTTACATATTGTATATTATATATTTATCATTAACCTCCTCACACACCTCCTTCTTTCCTTTCCTAACATCCCACCCAGTCCTTGATTATGTCCCCTACTAGATATAATATGTGTACTAACCAAAATTTACTTTTTTTTATTTGATGAATTAAAATAATGAAATCGAAGATTATTATCATCATGTTTGACTTAAATGAGAATGCATTATTAGAAACTTCTATGATCAAAATAAAAGGTAATCACATTAAGAGACTTTATATTGATTAAAGATTTCGTTGAAATCAAGAAAATATGTTTATAATCAATCAATATTAAATGTAAAACCTATTATTTGGTAATTCATTCGAATAAAAAGATTTTCATTTTAACCTTGGATCATTAAGAATTAAAAAGTAGAAAATCGAGCCAAACAATAAAAATGTAAATTGCAAATGTCTTTGTTGTGATTTTATATTGCTTTTGAAAAAGTCTCTAAACACTAAAATGTTAAGGTTCTCATGGTTTCAATTTTGTTGAAGATCATGTACCCTAACATTTGTTAAGTTAAAGGTGTAATAACCGAGATTCAACATCTATCCATTCAGTTAATATAGTAAACTTGGGGTTTGATTTGTTGAGACCTATAAGTTTAGGGGTCAATTGTGTCAATTTTATTGAAGCTAATAAAGAATTTGGGCTTAGGCTATTTTGGGTAAACAATTAAAAGGATTGGGGCTTGGCCCATGATATATAAATGGGTGATCTTAGGGTTTTTGCCATTTAGGGTAAAAATCCTTAAGGCTGTGTGCGTGTGCGTTTTGAGTATCAGCAGAAAAAGAAGGAAAAGAAATTGTCATCATCACCACTATTCGATCTTCTTTTGGGTAAGATTTCGAAATCTTTGGTTATAGCTTTGCCATAATGTATTAGGGAACCATCATAGGATCGATTTTTGGTGTTTGATCGAATGTTTGAGCTATTTTGAGAGTTGTATTCGAAGAACACTGGTCTCCCCAGGTTCTTTTCAGAAAATCTGACTCGGATTATGGCCTGAAATCCGACTCAGATTATGCCCGAAGTCTGACTCGGAGTTTGGTCAGAAATCCGACTCGGACATTGAGTGAAGTCCGACTCGAACTTGGGTGAAATCTGACTCGGACAATGTTCTGAAATCCGACTCGGATAATGTTCCGAAATCGGACTCGGACAATGTTCCAAAATCCGACTCGGATAACTGAGAAATCCGACTCGGACAATGTTCCGAAATCCGACTCACACATTGAGTAAAGTCGGACTCGGACTTGGGTGAAATCCGACTCGGACATTAAGTAAAGCCCAACTCGGACTTGGGTGAAATCCGACTCGGACAACTGAGAAATCCGACTCGGATTATTGTCCTGAAATCCGACTCGGGATTTGAGAACTTCAACCCTATAAGCTATTTTTTAAGAACTTCAACCGTAGGAACCCCCGTGCTAAGTCTGCCTAGGGATACATTAGTTTAAGGGTTTAGTTGTTTCTTAAGAATAATTTGTGATGTTATAGACCAGCGGCTGATCCGATAGCCGAGCGTTATCTGTGTTAATCTGATTTTGAGTTAGGCTTAAGTGAGTTCCCTTGTCAAACTACTTTTTGTTAAACTAAGAATGTTTACCGAGCTGTTTTACGAAAATGTGATGTTGATAAATTGTTAAATAACTGTAAATTATGAGCATGCTTATAGTGAACTGCAAGTGTGTTTAAATATCTTGGGTGGGTTGCATAGTGGACATTGTGTACCAAGGGATGGGTATGTCCCTTGGGAGTGAGGGCGTGGTGTGGAACACGAATCTATTTCGTCCTCCCTTAAACACGGGGTGACGGTTTCTTTATCCACGATGCACCACCGACGTTTTTCCTAACTGCTTTATACTTAGGCCAGTGGGTTGTTTGTGTGTTGAAACTTTTTTAAGGGAATTCACTTGACCTTATGGTCTAACCCTCGCTTTCCAAATATTCTTAAAACATTTTCAGGAATTGAGCGGGGTTCCAGGAAGGGTAAGGAGAAGGCGCACAGTTAGATGTCGATTCATACCCGTAATTAGTTAGATGTTTATTTTGGATATTTAGATAATATCTCAGCTGTGAATGGTTGTTCCATTGGCACTACTGTTTGAATTATTATTTTGACCTTATGATTTAGGCTTAATGCCAAGTTTTGTTATAAATATTATTATTCCGCTGCGTTAGATCATTAGGATGCGTTATATATATTTGTTTGGGTTTTGGGTTGTTACAAAGGTATTTTAGTTTTTTCTAAATTTCTCTTGTAACTAATTAACANAATTGTCAAGCCTCCTCGCCCCCTAATTTTGAAGTAACATGAACGTTCCCCTTTTCATGCATGTGAACCTCAGTGCCTCTTCTCATTCTCCCCCTTCTCCTTATCAAAGGGAGTGTTTGAGAGTGCTTATAACTTATCAGCTTTGCAGGAAAGCAACAGACTATTTTCAAGTGTTTGGGTAAAGTGTTTATAGCTTTCTGGAAAAGCAATAAGCAGTTTTTTTACGAAAGCCAAAAAGTTTAACTTCTTGGAGTAGTTGATAAGCTGAAAAACATTTTTCTATCATAAGCACCCTCAAACACCCCCTAATTAAAACAATATTTGATGGGTTTTAAGGGTAACCCCAGACTTTGTAAAAACCATCTTGAACAATCACCACCTCATAAAAATTGATATGGGTTTTGGGTTTTTAGTTTGTGTTTAACTTTGAGTTTGATTTTAATTTCCAATTTTAGTTATTAGTGTTTTCATTTGAGTCGGCGTGTGTATATGTATGTCCGTTGGTGTGGTAGCCACATAAAATGACCAGGATGGAGTAGGGGATCTGCAGATGGCATAAGGCTGGTGTAGGGTTTTTTGGTTTTGTATGTGAACCACTTTAAAATTTATAACCGAAATTTTAAATCAGTTTAAGATTCATATGTGAACATCTGAATTATAACACAGGTTCATATATGGATCATAATTGTAACTTGTATTTAATTCATTTTACAACTTATAATCGAGATTCTCAATCAATTTAAGATTCATATTTAGGGGTGGCATGCAATTCTTGACACGACACGACATGAAAATAAAAGAGTTTGAGTTGAATTTTTCTATCCGCCAACCCACGACCCGTGTAACCCATTTATTATACGGGTTGTGTTCGGATTGACATGTGGGTTTGTGGGTTGACCCGTCAACCCAATTATCAGTTTAAGTTAAAAATAAATTTTAAATTTTTTATTATTTATAATGACATAATCAGATGTCTGGATGGGGGTTCCCTTCCCGTTCGTGCTTAGGCCACTAGTACCCGAGCCCTTGAGCCCTCTGTGCCACATCAGCGTCACATCAGCTTTTTCATAAGTCCTCTATAAGCCTTCTAGAGCCCTCTCTGCTAGTACCCGAACCCTCCCAATCCTCTCATTTTTTTTATTATTTAAATACAACACACACACACCGTGACATCATCGGGTTACCGTCGTATTTCATGCCGGCGCCAGCCGCAGCCCGCCAGCCCAGCCCCTCCGTTACCAATGGCATTAACCAATTTCGCCTAAATTTTAGAAGTAATTCAGTTTAACAAGAGTAATCTAACTTGTTTTTTGTACCAGTACTTGAATTTAACTTGTTTATGTGTTTGCATGAATGTTTTTTACTTTTTATTTGTATTAATATTTGAATTTGGTTGTGTTATAACTTTTTATTTATACTAGCTACGTGTCCGTTCGCGTTGCTGCGCGAATAATCTTGAATTTAAGGTGGTGTTTGTTTACCTCTTAACAATTCCA
>LUCG01260903.1:262-11623 GCA_001633085.1 Carthamus tinctorius | reverse complement strand
GTTGGTGACGTACCACATCGTGTTCCAACTCTTGCCGTCCGTTCCATTTACTAACCAAGTTTCTGTCGGTACACTAAGGTTGTTTGGTCCGTCGCTATCAATTTGCTTGTCTTTGTCGATTTCCTTCTTGCGATCAAAATTCGGGCAGTTCCAATACCCATGCCCCCGTATATGACAGATGTAGCACTTCGAACGTCTCATCTTTCGTGGGTCTCGGATCATATCAGGTATGATTCCGTGAGTCTTCTGCAAGTCGTATAAACTCATGTGATTCAACCCTTCCAACACTTCGCGTTTCCGTTGGTTCCAGAAATTCTTATTGAATTTTCTAGCTTGCATCCTTGCTTCTGAAATAATCGGCTTCGTTGAGCGTAGGTCCTCGACGACCTTCTGACGCTCTGATACCAACTGTGAGAATCGATACTATGAGAATCGATATCCTCCATATTAATCAACCTTGGAGAACGATGTATGTTACGGTTTGAATGTACCATCGTCGATTTTCCGGATGAACGATGTGTTCGTGTGATGTTGTTCTAGAAAGTGAAGAAAAACTGAAAAACTGAAAATATATGTAACTTACTAACCACACAATAGATTCAGGTTATTCACAATACATACGTACATATATATAGGAATTGAAACGGTGCCATCTAACAGACACGTCAATTCCTAAGGGCGCCAAATGACAGTTTCTAAACTGTCACTTGCATATTTACACTATAGCCCCTGTATTATTACATAGTTTCTGTCTTAACCCTTAACTACAATAACTTAATAACAATATTAACGAATCTAACTTCAAGAGTGGTATGACATTATTCTAATAGCCTTTGGATCAAGTGAACATCGACATCATGTGATTCATCATCACTACTAGATGGTTGCTCTAGAATAATCTCTCTGTCCGATTCACCTTCACTTTCAGTCACTGAAGGATACACATTATCATCCTCTTCTTCGTCGGACTCTTCCTCCAGATCCTCTGATTCAGCATCAAGTAGTTCTTCTCATTCAAAGTGAATTTCAGAAGGTCCGGCTTCAACGGTTGTAAAGTTATCAGTGTGAACATCAGCAACAGCAAATCCATTAACGGTTCCCCCAACACATATGCCCCTCTCAATTACATTTTCCCTCTGCTCTCCGCGATCTTGAACCCCATGTTCAAGACCCCTAGAGACATCTATACCCACTCCACTAGGGTTGACACCGTGGGCAGGTCCTACCGGTCTTGGCCGGACCATCAGTGCATGGGTCCTAATGTACTCTTGCACACATGGAACTGTCTGGTCTGCGTATGCCACAACTTCCGGTAGAAGTGGCCTTTCAAATTGGAACTGCTCATCGTTGTACCGAACAAATTGCATATGGCTCACCGGGCCAAGCTGATATTGTTCTCTTCTCGGAATATCTAGATTTCTCCTCATTGCACTTTTTACAAGTATTTGTAGATATCTTTGGAAGGGTAGATATCTTCTGTCTTTCTTTCCTTTGAATTTAGCAGCAACAGCTTCTTCAATCTCATTAAAGATTAACTGTGCGTAGTCATAATGCCTATCAAATACTACACCATGAAATAAGGTGAGCATTGATATGCTGCCTGAGTCAATGCCAGAGTTCTTTCCCGTCAAACATCTATTCAATATGCTGAATAGAGTATAGTATATCGGTGGCAGAAACTTCTTCAAGAAGTCGCTCAGTCTAGGGAGCTCCTGAGCATAGCCCAATGATCTGATGTCTTGTAGAAGCTGAGATTCATTTACGAGCACATCATAATCTTGTCTGTCTGGCCGGTCTGTGTTCTTTGGTAACCTTAGCAACCTTCTTAGTTTTGATATATCGAAAGAAGTATCAAAATGGTCAATCTTTGACATAAAATGATGATCTCCTTCATCTGGATGAAATTCCAAGTGTTTCCAGAATTGTTGAACATATATATGCGGCACTTGAACAGAGTCATTCAAGGCTGTCCACAATGGGTGTCCTTTTAGTATTTCAGCAACAATGGGATGTCTGATCCGAACTTCTGTCTCATATACGTGATTGTTTGGTTTGAGCTCCAGAAATTCAGCTCGTGGCATTATTTCCTCATCAAGATCAGTAGCATTAACGGATGGCATCGAGGAACAGTGTGAACCAAGATCAAGATTTGGAGAATCATGACCTTCTGGATGTACATTTGCCATGTTTCACTGTTGGAATGTCATTGGATCAGTACCATATCTCAAAAAATATTGAAAACACATTTTTGGAAAGAAAAAGAAGTCTGGAATCTGGCAACAAAGAGTAATCGGTCAAAGCTTGGACTCGATCAAAGTGTGACCGAGAACACTAAGTAGTCGGTCAACACTTGACCGAGGAGTATAAATGTTAGGTTTGACCGATCAACATGAAGTTTTGAATGTTAGGTTTTCCCGAATAGATCGAAGGTCCAAAAACGATGAACTTCAATTCCAAATTTTGAACTAAAATCACTTTAAGGCCAAATGTTTTGTACTACGATGGTCGCCTATCAAGTATATCAAGGAACACAAACCCAATATGGCCAAATAAACACATTTTAAACTGATTTTGATACTTCTTATAGTTTTCGACTTTCCTCAAAATTTTTAAAAAAGTATATCAGAATCATAATGAATAGGTATATGAGTATTGTAATGAGAAGAATACCTATCAAGATGAATCTGAATGATGTAATCGAAAGCACTTAACAACTCACACTTGTTTGAACGATTTCAATAAGAACGCACGATGAGAGAACTATTAGGAAAAAAAAAATAGTTAGAAGTGAAAGGATTCATATAGGGTTTTACTGACATGACATGTGGCACTCTGAGATTGGGCCACAAATTACTGAGAAGATCTACATCTGTTCTCAGGCAAAGCATGACCGAGAAACACGTGTTCTCGGGCAACACATGCCCGAAAAGGTGACTGATTTCGAGCTAAATATCACCGATGAACAGCATTTGGTCAGGCAACTCATGACCGGGAACAAAATATGCCCAATTAACTTGTTTATCAGCTTGAGCTTGATAATTTTTATATTTTTTTATTGTATGATTAGTAAATATATATTAGCAAGTTTGGCTCGAAAATGGGTATGCTCGAATGGCTTGGATCGGCTCTACCCGAGAATCGAGTTTTTGGATGAGCTGAGTCGAACATTGGTGTTATAAAGCTCGGCTTGTTAAAGGAAACAAGTGCTATTTTGTGTTGGAGATCAACTCGAACTCGACTAGCTCGTTAAAAGGTCGAGTCAGTTACACCCCTAGGTGTTAACAAACATGTTAGTAGCTCCTAAAGTAATCTTCCCCTGGTTTACTTTGTCATGAGTGTTGATATTCAAGGAGTAGATACTTAGCTTACTCAATCCCTAACACTAAGATGGTATTTTGGAGCATGGCATTCAAATAGAAACTGAAATTCAAATTCAAAGGAACAATTTATTACACCTGGAGCAGCTAAAGCAATCCGCGAACCTAGCCCTGGTTATTGAGAAGAAAAGCACGCTGATTGCTGCCCTGCTCATTTGACACCTCTCCTCCTCCTCCTCCTCCTCCTTGCCCTAGTTGTTGAGAAGCAAATTTAGGGGTTTCAACTGAAGCTCTCTCGTTCTTGCCTTTCTGCTTCTTGCTTGTAGTATTTATTACTCGCTGGAGATGATGAAGGATTGGACGACGACGAACCAAACCCTAGGGGGAGGTTTGGGAGATGAAGACGGCTGATTCTGGTGGTATTCTGTGCTTTAATGGCGATCAGAATCAGACGATCATGGGACTTTGTGGTTGAAGAAGATGAGGGCAAAATTATTTCTGTTTTGACGACATTTTTGCTCAAGATTTTTATAATTTTCCTTTTTTCTCCCTTACAGTTTGTAACGTGCCGTTTTATACCCTTCTACTTTTTCAAAATTTCATACACTTTTCCAAAATGAAAATACTTTAAAATTAGACTTTACAAATAATTAATTACTCGTATCGGCTTTTCTAAAGTTAAATTAAATGTTCATGATTTTTTTCTTTAGATGCCTTTTTTTTGTCATTGTCTTTATATATTATTTCACAAAAAAAGAAATTTATAAAAAATTTATGTATCAATAACTTTATCATAATTTTAAGTCCTAGGTCATTATCTTATTTTGAGTCATAAGAGTTGTGTTAGGGACCGTTTACTTAACGTTATCCGGTAAGTGTTTATCGGGTGAATTTACTTTACGGGATAAACATGAGAACGACTAGAATCCTACCTGATAAGAACGATGACATGAAAGTTTTACCCGGTAAAAACATACCGGATAAATTGTTGCAAACGATATCTTTTTGAGAGACTAAAATGTTTTTCGATATGATAGGTGATAATGTTCGATTTTATCGGTAAGCACTAACTGCATAAGATAAACATGAGAATGACTAGAATCTTATCCGATAAAAGCTAACGCATGAACTGAGAGTAAGTGAGATCGACAACTCTTATTCGGTAAGAACATACCGAATAAATTATTGTCTACGATACCGTTTTGAGAAATTAAAATAATAATCCGATAAAATAGGTGATGGTGTTCAATTTTATCGGATAGGTGTTTAAGTAGGGAGGGGCTCCTTGATACTTAAATATCTATTTAACAGGTGAGGTTTTTGGAATCCCATAGTCATATATTTTTACTTGTTTGAAAGATAGATATTGTTCAAAAACCCAAAACTTTCAAAATAAAAGGAAACGGATATAAACATAAATGAACGTTGGCAATGAAACAGAAAGTAGGAAATTTTAACTGTAATTCCACAACCACAAGTCTAGGTGTGGAGGTGGAACCCTAGATGTCAATGTCCGATATCCATTGATGGAAATCGAGCTCCATCTCCATGGCGATTCTTGTTCTCCCGCGCATTCCAGCTTCCTTCTTCTTGCGGCGCTCAGTTCCACGATGTTCTTCTTCGGCCACCGTCAAATTGTCCACTTCCAACGGAGTAACAAGTTCCGGTGCCGGAAAAAGCACCGGCGCTGCGGTTCTTTGGTACAAGAATGATCTCCGTGTCGATGATCATCCAGGTTTAATTGCTGCATCGCAACATACGGCGGTTGTTCCTCTTTATGTCTTCGATCACCGCATTCTTCGCCGTGAGTTTCTTTCAACTTTAAGCTAGCTTATAAGTTAGTAGATGTTTGGATGGACCATTTATAAGCTAGCTTATTGAAATGCTAGTTGGAGAAGCATTTTTGGAGGTTTTTTTCCAATTACACCCTGGTTAATATTAATTATTATACCCTAAGATACACATTTTGGTCATTTTACATACTCCTAAGCTAGTTTTTTAAGGAACATAATCTATTCATAAGATAGCTTATCAGCTACTAGCGGGCTTATTAGTTGACTGCTTAGCTTATCGGCTACCAGCTAGCTTATTGGTCAACTGCTTAGCTTAACAGCTACTAGCTTATCTGCTAGTTTGCCAAACACCTTCTGCAATTAGAGTGCACTTTTTGAAACCGGTTCTTCACAGTTTGTACACGCGTATCTTCAAGAAAAGATACAGTTTGGTATAAATAGCAGGTCCAGTTGAATCTGAAGTTCCAAAATATCATGATGCTAAAGTTTGCAGAATAATTGGACTCGAATGGTGCGCATATCGTAGGAATGAAATTTGAGTCTGATATGGCACCTCCTATGTGATAATAATAATTTAATAGCTGTCAACAATGAATGGTGTAGAAGTTGCATGAATCAAGTTTGAGTGTAAGCATGATACTACAATAAATAAAATTTTTGCTGCTATGAAACCCCCAGAGAGTTTCATATGGCTTTGTAATGTAGTAGGTGATAGATAGGTTTATTTAGCCTGAAAAATATGATGTGCGTCTTTTCTATGGAACCGGGAGATCAATCCGTACCAATGGGACATGATAACTGATAAGAACCGGTGTAACGTTGAATAGTCTGATAATATGATCCATTATGTTGACGCCTTGGTTCTCATTGTACTCACTGCAGACTTCACTGAAGAAATGCTTGTGCTGCTCCTCTTTGCTGTGAAAGATCTGAGGAATTCATTGAAGGATCTTGGATCTGATTTGATGATCAGGTTCGGGAGGACAGAATCTGTTATTCAAGATCTTGTGAAAGAGGTTGTTACCCTGAGGTTTGCTTACTAAGAATTTTTTTAACCGGACAGGAGATATGGCAGCTTTAAGTACCGATTAACTCATAATTAATTCATCACCTAGGGTTGGAACAGGTCAGGGCTGCCAGCATTTACACACAAGAAGAGGTGGAATATGACTTACGGTTGGTCATGAAAAAGGTTAAAGAAAACTTGGGAATTGTATTTCTTGAAGAGAAGAGCCCTAAACTATCTCTATGGAGTACTCCTCTTTACGATATAAAGGTATAGCTTTTGGTTCATCACTGCTAGTTTGCTGTTTTGGTTATGCTGATGTAATCTAATTTTCCTAGAACGGGGTTGACCTTCCAATGTCATATGATGACTTTCAACGATTAAAATTGTCTGTGCTTTCTCCCTTGCCATCCCCAGATTTACCTGGTATAGCGACGGATTTGTCCTGGGGTAAGTAATATGGTTTCAAATTGAGAAAGTAATTTAAGGTATTTAATTTGTCGTTTTGACATGGAAATTGCTATGATCCAGGTCCTCTACCAACACTGAATGATCTTAAGGAATTCATAGATAAGGATCCATACAAATCGAAAGATAGTTGGACTTCAATCAAGAACAGTTCTGCTGAATACGTAATGCAGAATGCTAGGAGTCTTATATCAAGTAGTCCAACCAATGGTTTTGTATCAAATTTGGGGGAGAGCAGTCAAAGTAATTTGAATTCCCTTACTTCTCAGACCAAGGATAAAAGATTGAAAAAATCAGCATTTATAACAAAACAAGGAAATGTTGTTGGAGGTGGAACAAGTGACGTGCTTAATGCATTGGCTGCATATTTGAAATATTTAGAGGGTACCACACGGGATGATTGGCAGGAGTATGTACCCACTCTTTGCCTGCACTTCATGTAGCCTCTTGATTTGAATACTTGATAATTGAACCCTGCAGAGTTTTGTTGCTTTGGAACCGAATTCAGTGTCATTTTGGCTGGTTATTGTTTCAGGGTGCATGAAAAGTTACGCAATGCTGAAACGCGCGAGGGAGCTTCATTTGGTACTCTTTTTGGACCTGTCCTACAGCTTGGAATTGTTTCTCGAAGGAGGGTGTATTATGAGACTATAAAATATGAAAAAGACAGAAATGGCGGGTTCCTGTCACCCTTTGGGTACTCAGCTGCCACTATTGCTGCAGCAGCTGATCATGTTTGCTCAGTGGAGGTATGCTTTTCCATATTGGCAACGTACCATCTGATTTTAATTAGTAGCTGTCAACTTGAAGATTTTTTTTCCAATTTAATAACTTTTTTTTGTCACAGTGGTATAGTCTCGTGGCTTCAAGAAGTCAACTGGATTTCACAAAAAGATATTCTACTCGGTTCTGGAGGTGGAATGGCCATCTAATACAGGCTAGTACTAAAAGCTAATGTTCATGTGGCTTCAAATTTCTAGAGAGAAAAATCAAACATCTTTGGTTTCATGCTACATATGGATCTTTCTTGTTCTTTCAGTATGCAGTTGTGGGTTCTGAAGGTCCTGCTATCCTTCTTGTACACGGTTTCGGTGCTTTTTTGGAGCATTACCGTGATAATATAAATGATATAGTTGAAGGTGGCAATCGAGTTTGGGCAATCACACTTCTAGGATTTGGCAGATCAGAGAAACCAAACGTCATCTACACTGAACTTATGTGGGCTGAGTTACTAAGAGATTTCATAGTTGATGTTGTTCGGGAGCCAGTTCATCTTGTTGGCAATTCTTTTGGAGGTTTGTTTCAATCTTCTGTAGACCACCCTACCTTTATTTAAACTTATCGTTAGTCTATATGAAAGTATATTTGAGAATGATGATGGCAGCGAACCTTTTGAATCTTATTTAATTGCGATGTCTCCAGGCTATTTTGTTTCTATTGTTGCTGGCTTGTGGCCTGCTTTAGCTAGGTCTGTGGTGCTCTTGAACAGCGCTGGCCATTACATCCCAGGATATTCCTCTGTGCCTCCCTCTAAGGTAAGAAAAGGTTAACGTTAATGAAATGCCTTCTCCAATTCAGACAGAAAGAATCTGATTTTTGAGATCAATGGTACCAATTTCAATTTCAACTTCAACAGCTATATGAAATCTTTAGTTATAGTCCACATTTGATTAGGCACTTAACATAATTGAAGTGTTTCTGCTTGTTGGTGCATTTTCTAAAACACCGCTCACTCGTGACAGAATTAGGGGAATCTTTTGGACCAAAATCAATAATGAGGGGTAAAACTTTGGCTTGTTCATATGTTTGTGGAATTTGTTTGTTAGTTTGAATATTATGATTTGCATCCCAGGAAAGGAAAACTACAGGAATTGCATGGTTGGGTGCCAGGGGCCTTTCATTCTACCTGAGATTGAGCTTTAGGAATTTGGTGAAGCGTTGCTACCCAACTGTAACTTTCTCATTACATACTTGTGAAATTACTCGTACGCAATATTTTGCTTGTTACTGAGTGTGTTTTTTTGCAGAAAACAGATCGTGCTGATGAAGGACTTCTCAGTGAGATGGTAAGGGCAGTATCCTTTTGAGGCCCTGTTACATTTTGATTTTTTAAGCTTCCTTAACAAATTGAACCTGTTTTGGTTAAGCATGATACATAGTCTCTTTTAGTCCGGTGCCCATCTTTTTTATCAGGTTAAGTAAAATTAAATTGTTTGCATAAAAGCAACCTTCAAAATGAACTTATGTAACTCGTCTAAATTCTATTTGTGGCATTCCCTTGATGAAGATTAGTTGTATGGCTATTGTTAGTCTTTGATCCAGGGATCATAGGTTCAGATATCATTTTCATCCCCTCAACCTGCTATGCATTTATTCAATAGTGGGTGAAGTAAAATAATAAAAATGTTTGCATAAGATTGAACTTGTGTGATCCTGTAATTATGCACTCATTCCTTAATGATTAGTCAGTCATACGACCCTGGTGTTCTTGTGGTTCTAGAAAGCATCTTCACATTTGATCCTTCGATTCCCCTGAATTATCTTCTCAAAGGATTCGAGCAGAAGGTCCTTATCATCCAGGTAAAGCACTTCGCAGATGCAATGAGTAAAAGATTATTGCTCATTATATCCACTTCATGAATCTTGTATGTATTACCAGGGCATGAAAGACCCAATTTCGGACTCCAAGACCAAAGTAAGTGTTGTGAAAAGACACTTTAAGGAAATCGTAATCAAGGAGCTGGATGCAGGTAATGTGGTTGTAACTGTCTGATCTGGGTCAGTTGTCGAGATTTCTTTGTCTTATTTGGTCTCATCTCAGGTCACTGTCCCCATGATGAGGTGCCGAAGGAAGTCAACTCAATCATCCAGAAATGGGTGGTCAATATCGAAAGCAAACGTGAGATCTTGGAACAAACAGGCAAAGATGGAAGCAAAATTGCAACCTGAGTGTTATTGTATCTATGAACTTCATTCCAGTTCCACCATGAACGAAAATTGGAAGTGGTGGGTATGGAGTTTGAAGCAATTCTTTCAATATTTTCTTTGTATTATTCACTCATTAACAATCCAGTGTAGGCAAAATAGATGTTTTTTTTTTTAACGATGACCAGATAAAGTTGGAAGACAATATATAATATTTCTAAGGCTCTCAATGGATTTGGTCATGGTCTGTTTACTAATTACTACTTGAACATACAGCTGCAATAAGATGGAGGTTCTAACCTTGAAGGGTTGGCCTACGGGTAATTTACTGGACTTGGTGTCATTTAGACATTTATGTTCGTTCGGAGGAGTTTTGTAAACTAGTTTAAAAGAATACGAGTTGTTTTCTACAAACATGAGCAACAGTTTAGTTTTCTATTTTCATTTTGCTATTTTGTTCGGTTCTTCCTTTGTTGTACGTGCATGTGCTTACTTTAACATCTTAAACCCATTGTAGAACTGGTTGTCCCACTTTGTGGCATAACCCAAATGCCCATATTTTGTGTACTTAACCAATAAAATGAAGTCACGATCAAACTAGCTCAATATTTGAAAGTATGGTCAGCAAAATGTATGCATACTTGTCTTCTTTCTATCACAAAGAGTATAAATGATATATCTAGGAAGATACCTGGCTTAATAAAAGGAAAAAAAAAAAAAAGATTTAAGAAAAGAAGTTATTAGTCCATTGAAGCATAGAAAAGGTAAGATAATTTAAGAGGGTTTATGTAAGAAATGTAGATGTTTTAAGAACCATGAAATCTACTTTGTAATATGAATTCATCCATAAATCTACATTATGTAAACTTCATCAAAATATTTTACATTCACAGATGAATATTTATACGTTTGTATTTATGTTCTGTCAATATGCATATTCATCAATGAATATAGATTTAAAAAAAAAAATTAAAGCTGCGTTTACTTTTGAAAAACTGTTTTTATTTTCATAGAATACGTTTCTAGAAAATAGAGTTGAGTTTTCATTTTCAGTATTCTATGAAAATTTTAGAACACTCGTTTACTTGGAATGATGGAGTTTTCATTTTTAGAAAAAATTAGAAAACTCGTTTAGTGTGCATTTTCCACCACTTTTCATTTTCCATTTTCATTTTTTTTCAAACATTACAACATGTCGGCCGTTAACGACGTCGACGCCTCGGACAACCCTCGGAGACATAACCGCCAACGCTCTCGATTAAATCCACCGCTCCGATCTCACCCCCACCGTCTCTAAACTCGCCAGCTGCTAAGACTTCCTCCGGCCGCTCCTGCTCCTGCTCCGGCCGTCCGGTAACCCTTCTTCTCACTACTTTCTCCGGCCAACCTAACCCCGTTTCCTTTCCACTTCCGGTTCAGTAGAGCCCGGTTCACCACCTGCTTCCTCACGTCCTCCGGCAACCATAACATAAACCGGTCTAAGTTCTCCCCCGGGGACGAGAGTAAATTAGGGATGGCCGCCGGCATACCGGAACGTCGTGTCAGGCCGGTTTGGGACGCCATCGACTCTCGCCAGTTCAAAAATGCAATCAAGCTCTGCACGGCTTTGCTCTCCAAATATCCAAATTCTTCATACGTTCTCGTAAGTTCTATTCTTCTCTTCTTTTTCGTCTATGTTTTGTTAATTTACTTATCAGAATGAATGATTCGACACCTCACACTGTTTCTCAAGTTTTGTTTCTTTAAGAAAAAGAATGGTTCTTCTTCATCTAAGTTTTGTTTCGTTAAGCGTCTGATCTTGCACTCAAAGCCGTCAATAGATTTGATATATATATATAGAGAGAGAGAGAGA
>LUCG01260855.1:0-19004 GCA_001633085.1 Carthamus tinctorius | reverse complement strand
GACTTGAGGCTTATAAGGAGCCTACAAGTTCTACTTTCTATCCATGTGGGACGGGTTGTTACACTCGCAAATTCTATTTTTTATCCATATGGCACGGGTTGTTACATTTAGATGTTCCACATCGACTTCACAGTGAAGTAACTAAGGGACCAGTGTTTGGTTGGTTTTCATTAAGTCCTGTGTGGATTAATTGTAATATGCTTAATTTAGTTTGCTAAATATCTTTAATTAATGTTTTTACCAATTCTGTATGACCTATATTCAACTTATGTGCGGAAAAGCTGAAATGCCATAATATATATAGATCATAACAACAAGTCACTTCCAATCAACGTGCCAAAGTGCTAAACAATGTGTTGATGTGCTCCCAGTCCTTCGTAGGATAAAAATACCCCATATTGAAGCACACCTACACACCTTGATAAACCCTATTTAACTTGAATAAATTAAATTTTGATATGCATTTTGTTTTAATTGGTTAATAATTAAAGAAGTTATAAAACTATAATTAATTGACATACAAAAAGATTATCATAACAAAACAAAATATACCTAAAGTATAAATTTAACTAATTTACTTAAACTAACTAGTAGACACAAAAGTCCATCTGTCGGTAAGAGATAATCTGAGAATTCTTCTAGGATAACATTTTGCAGCCTTATAAACAAGTTGCAAATATGTATTTTTTACGCTCGAATGGGTCGATTTCGCATTTGAAATAATGTCAACCTATACTTGACCCATTTTTTTCAGTCTCTAGGTAATAGTGGTGCCGAAAATATAGCTAGTTCATCCAAGATTTATATGGTGACAAGAAAAACTATAATACATAATATGGGTGGTGATACCCAAAACTTAGCCCAACTTGAAGGTAAATATGTTACTAGGATATCTTGCAACTAATTGGGCTTTTGTTGTCATATCATCTATAGACCTTTTTGTTCACAAATACTAAAATAGCAATCAACATAAATAGTCAATTCCAAACAAGAGAGAGGAAAGCAATTCAAGATTGAAAAGTCTCTTATCCAATTCTACATGGATACTATATGTTAGGTAATGTGAAACTATATTTAGATGATGCAATTGATATAAGCACAAAAATTATGAAACATAGGACTTAATTTTCTCAAGTTCACGAAAAAATGCGACATACAAGCGACGACTTCTCTAGTTGGCCTCTCCTTTCTCATGATAATTGAGAGAGGAAAACAATGCGTTTGGTGCAAGCTCCCACGTAACAAACATTCAATTCCTATTTCCTTCTATTTCATGCCAATCTTAACCATAGCATGTGGATCTTGTAACTATTAATGACATGGACACCAAGTTGTCAATTGTACCTCAATTGTGGCTTAACCATAGCATGTGGATCTTGTAAGTATTAAGTAAGATAAAATATCTCATTTTTTTTAAACAGGAACTAAGGCAAACTTTACTGTAATTTAATGCATTTTTTCTCCCGCAAAGAAAAATATCCTTCCCAAGCAACCACACCAATTATCATATATAGGCCAAGATTAGCAAATGAAACGGATCATTATCGTACAGATTGCACTCAAGTCTCGAAACTAAGTAGTTGGTTTGGAGATGAAGAAAATCTAAAAATCTTATGAAGTGGTTGAGGCATGATAGCATTAAGTTGAGGCAATTGGAGTTGAACCTTATTAGAGGGTTAGAGTAACTTGGTAATTTCCATTGTGTTGTTCCATACAAATGAAGTTGATTGTATAGACTCGAATTAGAGGATTACAAAGAGACACCTATTTACACCGGAACAATACAATAAAAATCACCAACACTCTGATACTCGAATAAACCACGAGGTATGTATCGTTGTTAATTTTAGTATCATCAATCATTTGGTGTAGTAATGATCTATAAAAGATTGTAGGGTTTTCTGTTAAGCTATACAATACTGGTTACGAGGTGTGAAATGCACGCTTGTATAAGCCAACTTAAATTTGGGCCAAGTCTTGCATTGTTTTTTTCTTTATTGAATACCTTCGCACCATAAAGATCTTATGCATTCACTAATTCTACAATTATGCTTGTTGTCAGTAACTAACCCTTGCTCTTATGAACTTGTGAAATAGCATGACCAGGATCCTCGCTCGCTACCAGGACTACAAGAATGCAGAAGAAGTTGTCCACAGAACCGTACGTGAGGTACATGAATCAAACAT
Organism: Carthamus tinctorius; assembly: GCA_001633085.1. Classification (NCBI taxonomy): domain Eukaryota; kingdom Viridiplantae; phylum Streptophyta; class Magnoliopsida; order Asterales; family Asteraceae; genus Carthamus; species Carthamus tinctorius. Next base: position 16,817 of record LUCG01260855.1, on the reverse strand, counting down.
CAGCTACACTATACTTATTAGAGTCCCACATCAGCTAAACTTGGACCAAATCTTCACCATATATGTTGGAACCTCCTTTCTCTCCTCAAGAGCTCTTTTGGAGATTAATCAAGGGGTTCCACATATTCTCACATGGTATTAGAGCCAAGGTCTACCACTCTAAGGACTGACACAATGAGTGGGGCGATCTATACTCTCCCCTAGCCCTAACACTCTTAACACTCTAGGACAATACGTGTCCATCTAGCCTCCTCATTGGAGGGGGCGTGTTAGTCCCACATCGGCTAGACTTGGACCAGATCTTCACTGTATATGATAGAACCTCTTTTCTCTCCTCAAGAGCACGAGAGTGGTGGCATACCAACAAAAGGCCTAGGAAGATGTGATGGAATAGCCCATCAACCCTGGGTTTGAGCTCACGCGTTAGCATTCAATGGCCATGCTTAGCCTCAGTCTTAAGACGGCCAAAACTTATTTACAAAATTGCCAAGGATGAAGTTTAGACAAAGCTTAGATGAACCTTATCAAAAAACCCTCTCCATACTCATCATCCATGCCTTAATCATTTGGACATTAAAATCTTGCTTCTTAAAATGAGAACACTGCTAGCAATACCTAACCCGAAATAGTCATGGGGGAAGTTGGTTGTTATATCCTGTACGGGCCTTGACATGGAGAACTTGTTCTTAGTATGGCCCATGATCAGTTGATCTGAAACTTGAAAGGAGGAGCATTCCCTGTGTAGGTCCCAAAGGGGCCTACGAGTTTTTCGAGCTATAAGAACGTCGTTTAAGCATGTTTTTGAACCTTTTTCGTGCTTTTTTGCTAATTTTTTATTTTTTGGATTGGGCTTTTATGTTCGGTCCTTTTTCAGGCCTGTTTCACGTTGGCCTTCTTATTTACTTCTTGTTTATGTAATTCTTGGAAGGGTATCTTGGGCATAATAATCCCGGCAAAACTGTAAGATATCGGCCCCGATAAACTCTGGCCACAACAACCACAATAGTTGTGGATATTTGGAATTGAACAACCACAATAGTTGTGGATATTTGGAATTGAACACTGGACAATGGGATATTCCACCACATCCCTGAGCCTCAACCATTGCGCCACAACAGCCTCAACCACTGCGCCACAACCCATCATCCCCGAGCCTCGACCGCTGCGCCACAACCCATCATCCCCGAGCCTCGACCGCTGCGCCACAACCCATCTGGCTAACTTGGATGGTCTTGAATAGGGGATTTCCATATTTCATCCCAGATTTTAGTTCCTGTGAATTTGATTTGGAACATATTGTTCCTGGGTATTCGTATGAATCAACGGGATCAACCGTTGTTCATTTACCAAATGCTACCCCACAGATTTTGATTAATTAACTTCTCTTTTTAAGGTTATCATTGTATATTTCACTGATGAGCACAAACCTATGTGGAATTGTGACAGAAGCTTGCGTTGGAGTATAGGGAGGTATTGAGTGCTGACGAGTTAACGCGGATGATCCAACGGTATTTCATGCTTGATCAAACATCTCCTAGTTGAATCTTTGATGGATGACAAACTAGAACCAAATAGATCTCTATGCTTTGCAGGCACCTTGAAGACCACAAGATTCAAGGGTCGGATATCGCTGGGCTTACTCAGTTAGAGAAAGAGATCGATGGTGTTCTCCAACAAGTCAGAACCAGAAAGGTTAGTTTACTAATTCACAAAGCTGATCAAAGTGGGACACTGCAATCTAACTAGTTACATGCTAATGTAATGAGTAGTATAAAGACACAAAGAAACATTTAGCGCATGTTTGTTAGCAACTTAATGAGACCCACCATAGCTATATAGGACTCTTTGGTACTACTTAATGATGGAAAGTGGCTTACTTAGTAAACTTCTAGGGGAAGTTTATAAAAAAGCCAAGTTCTTTTTTTTCTTTCCAAAACTAATCTTTCCCAATTCCTTTTATAAAAGTTTTTATTTAAGAGGATTCTTTCATAAATGAAAGGAGTGTTTATTAACCAACTGGGTATGGGAAATATTTTGGAAACTTACCGACTAAAGACACTTTCTATATCATTATTATACTACCAACCAATGACGTATAATAACTGTGAATAAGCCACCTTTTATATCATTAAGCCACTACCAAAAACAGTATGCATTAGCTGACTTAATAAGTCTCGAGTCCAGTTAAGCTCATTAAGCACGCCCTTAATGAAAAAATAACCAAACAGGGCCTCAGTCGGGAGTGCAGAGTCTTGAGGAAAATTTAACTGAAAACATAATGTCTGCAAACTGCAAGGTTAAGCTAGAAATTTAAATTTAAATTAGTGTATATATAAATATAAGTTTACATGTGTGATGGCTTCTATATTCTGATTTGCAGAAACAGTTGATGCTGGGAGCTGTGAAGACCCTGCAAGAGAAGGTATATATGCTATAAATCTCAGAGCCAACAGTTTCATGAAGCCATATCTGCAAGTAATTTAAAAAAGTAACATACAATTATATATGATGTGTCTGAAAGTGCATGAGAGAGAGAGTACTAATGAGTCGTATGTGTCTGAACAGCAAAAGCAGCTGAGCCAAGAGAAGCAGTTAATTGTAGGAGAGGTAATAAGATATAATAAAGTAATTTAAAACTTTTAAATAAAAAAACTAAGAATAAGTAAGTGTTGATATCTGATGCATTTCTATGGTGACGTCAGATAATGGCAGCAAGGCTGAATCAGAGCAATGCTGATGATGGTTGAGGCTGAATGTTTTTTATTGTGTAATGAATGAATGCTTTCTTCTTTACATCCTCTGTTATTAAGCAGTGTGAGTATTCCACTGTCTTGTTGTATGTATAATAATAATAATGATACAAATAAATTAACAGTTAATAGTTAATATATTTCCTGGTAATCAAGGAGCAAGAAGAAGAAGAAGAAGGTTGCTTGCCACGTTTCACACTATCATGCCATGTGTCATGTGATTAAGCTTACGTGGCAGCCTGTGTAACTAAATACATGTCCTCCTCTCTCTCCAGGTTCTTTTCTTTTTCTCCCCCTTCATATATATTTTTTTTGTTAATTTCATTTGAAGATGTAATGTAACTAAACAATAATCTTGATGACTTTTTAATAAAGATAAAGATATAGATAAAGAAATAAATAAAAAGGATATCTTAAAAGAAAGAAAGAAAGAAAGCAAGCAAGCAAGCTTAAATGAGAATGAATGCCTATGTAATCTTCCACTGGTTACAATGTAATGCTTTTTATCCCCTTTGTTGCACCAGTGATTTAAGTTTGCTTTAAAATCAAAAGTCTAAGTATACTTATATATTAATCAAAATTTTATTATAATTCAAAATGAAAATTTTAATATAGTTACTTTGTTAAAAAATTGAAAATTATTATTTGTTAATATATAAAAATAGCTATAATATACTTTAAAAAACAAGATTCTTCATCACTTGTGCATCAAGTGATGAGGTGTGGAGTAGAATGAAAGTGTTTAAATAATTAATAGGGTATTGGAGTAAAAGATTCAAAATATATAAATAGGTCTACCATGAATGAATTTAATATAATTCCCACAAACACAAAAGGCAAAAGGGTTGGTGATAATTAAGATGATGATACATCATCATACAAAGAAAGTACTTAAAGTAGTAGTTGGACTAAGTTATCAATCATGACCTTAACAATACCATTAACAGTAATACCCTCCCTATTAGTATTGGGACTTATAATCATTTATAAACACAATGATTTATGTAAAATCACAAATCAATTTCTATCTATCTATCTATCTATCGTTTCATTTCATATATAAAATTACATTTTTGAAAATGAAATGTTTATACAATGTTGTTTTATATATGAAATGTTGAAAAAAAAAAGATCCTCTATATTTCACATACGAAATAACACTATATTTTTAAACATATCGTTTCATATATAAAAAAACACATGTATTTTATTTGAAGTATTAAGTTTCTATTTCTTTAACTTAAGGGTGAAGTCGACCCTCCACCTCTCCACTCCATTTGCCACATCAGCTTTTTATTTTTGCTCTCTCTTCCACCATTCTATCCCTCTAAAACCCTTGCAATACTCACCATTTCACCTCTCAACCCCACTAACCATTTAAAAGAGAGAGAGAGAGAGAGGGGGGGGAGGCGGCAAAAAAATGGGGTTTTCCCGCGGGGTGGCCAGCCCGGCAGGGTTGATTTTTGCCATTCGGCGGAGTGGGGGGCGGTGTTACCCCATGACCCCGAGGCCCCGTGAAGCTTTCCCCACTCGGCTTTCTCACTATATTCGTCTACCATGGCCCAATCGAATATAAAAGGCTAATAATCAATTGCCTTGATGCCAATTTCTAACAACATTAATTGATTAGATAAAAGGAATATGTAAGGATATACACATGTAGGGGTGGGTTCAAATGTGAACCACTTTTTGGTTGTGAACGTGAGGACAGCCGAGAGCGCGACACGTGGCGAATGACTAGGCGCCACGTCAGATCCACGGCGGATGACTAGGCGCGATTCATGGGAGGGCATTGAATTAAAGAGGGGGACCACACTCAAAGCCGCCACGTGTCGCTCCCTCGGCTGTCCTTACGTTCACAACCAAAAAGTGGTTCACATTTGAACTTTCCTCTACACATGTATAGGTATATATACTATATTGACCACTTGGAATCTATCTTCTTTTGCTTGCTACCACCTCTTTTATCTCTGAATAATAGTAATAATAATAATAATAATAATAATAATAATAATAATAATCCATTCTAATGTATAAAAGCAATGCAAAAAGAAAGGCCATAAACCGTTATTGTAATCTGATTATGATCCAAAAAGAAGGTTGCAAAAGCTATTAATGTCCCCCACCACCCTCCATAAAACACACCTTAATTCCAACCATACCTTCATCTCGCTTACCTTCTTCACTAAGTAACTAAATCACTCTCCTCCTTATTTGCTCACATCCTCACCCTCACCCTCACCCTTCACAAGAGGATATAGTAAGATGATGCATATAGATTTGGGGCCGGCGGTTGTAGCTGTGGTTATGTTCATACTGCTCTCACCAGGGTTGTTGTTCCAGATGCCAGCACGAACCAGGATCATAGAGTTTGGGAACATGTACACTAGTTGCATAGCCGTTCTCATTCATGCCGTTCTCTATTTTTGTATTTATACCATTTTGGTTGTAACGATTGGCATTCACATACATACTTGATTAATTCTCCTTCACCTCCTTTCTTTGTAAAATCTTGAATTCATAAACAAATGTATCATCTCAACTCTATGATCATACAATTATAGAATGAATGTAATTATGAACATGATGGTAACTTAGGATTGTTGTATTCAACTTCCAAATCCATATGTATGTATGTATGTATGTATGTGTGTGTGTATGTATATATAGATATATTGCTTGTTTCCTCTCTATTGCTTGATAACTAATAAGACGACTTGCAAATGATCATTGTCCAAAAAAGGGTAAGTGTCATCCTCTGGAGCGCCCCTCCCCCCCATGGAGAAAATTGCAATAGAGACAGGTAGATGGTGCTTGGATTCAAATTTCAAAACTTCACGTGTGGATTCTTACCCACTTACCGTTAGGACAATCCCACTACAGTTGTTTTGCATACTTGTCCAATGACATTAAAATCTTGAATGAAACAAGTTTTTTTGTTTGATGAAGGTGACATGTGATGTTTCAATATAGTAGGTTTGGAAAGATTGAGCACATAAAATGCGTTTTCAGTGAAGTTTACATGACAACCCTATTTTCAAATGGGATATAGTAGCTTGTTTGGGTTTTGTTTGGTATAGATGTGTATATTTAATGATCCAGATATTTAGCTTGTGTTTTTTTGGAGAGTGTGTATATATTTGTAGCCATATGACAAGTCCATAACCACAAAACTGTGTTAAACTTTGTGGGGCTACCTCAATTGACAATAAGATTTGGGTCTTTGGATTCCATTCTCAAAGGTCACCGGTTTGAATCTTACAATATTACTAGAGATTAGTCGAGGTACATATAGGTTAACCTAGACACTCATGGTTAATAAAAAAAGCTGATGTTTCTTGGTCGTCTTATTATGCTTGTGCCTTTGTTTCTTGGTTGTCTTATTATGCTTGTGCCTTTGTTTCTATGCACATTTTTGTACTTATGTCTCCTCGTCTTCTCCGATCAAGACACCTCTACTTCTTTGTCTTGCTATTTTCACTTTTTCTCTACAAAGGGTTTGCAATTGAACCTTTTCTTGAAGAGAATAATGGCATTGATTTGATGTTCATTGTGCGTTTTTGGTTGTTCTACCTTTTATCAACTTTTATTTAAGGACCTATTAGCATGTTAACACAGGGTTTTATAGAAAGCAACTACATTTACAAAAGAAGTGGTTAGCTTTGAAAGTTCTATATTTAATTATTTATCGTAATATAAAGTCTGGGAATTGCAAGTTACCAATCAAAAAACTTACAATAATACATTTCTTTAACAAATTGTTCTAAAAAGCACAAATTTGTTACATAAAAACTTTCGGTCTCATATAGCTAATTGGTCATATGCTCATTTGAAGTTCTGAACTGGTCATTCACTTGTATCATGCCTGCGACTCAACCGGTTAGGGCCAAAGTTTAGCTTTCAAAAGGGGCCATGAAAAACGATCGACAATCCTAACCCGTCCTTGAAGACAAGTAACCAATTTCCATCCGGACTCCAGCCATGGACCACCAAGAAGTTTGAGTTTCTATCGATTAATTCAGGTACATAAAACGAGCTCAATTTTATGGTCAACTCGTATTCATAATGAGCTTTTCAAACGTGTTAATATGTTATTTTGTGGAGTTTGAATAGAGTTTGTTTTTATCAGTCATAATTCTCATACATATTTTTAAATTATTTGATCTTTCGACTAGCTAGAGGTTTCTTTACAATCATTATTTCTATGGATTTTTTTAAATATTCGAGCTCTTGAAACTCCCTTGACCTGAGCTCAAGTCTGCATCAAGAAGACTTTGAATCAAGCTCGAGGGCAGCTTGGCATGCTTGTTGCCCTACTCTAGACTCAAGTTTCAAGCCTTTCGGGCACCTGTTATGTATTTTTGGTTTTAGTAATGATTCAATTTGTTTCTTAGCGATTGGCTACCATGCTATAGCGATTGGCCCCATGCAGAACTTGTCTACTACAAACCTCATGTGAAGAGACACTTAAGAGGTGACTTAGGGTCTATTTGATTGGTTTTTATTAAGTCCTGTATGAATGAAGTTGTTAGTGTGTATTAAAGTCTAAATAAATTAGAAAAGTTTTTATTTGAGAGGGTTTTTTCATGAAGTAACGTGTTTTTTTTATTCGGAGAAACAAGTTTGGACAAAAATTAGCTTTTTTGCATGAACCTCCCTCCCAAAAGCTTACCGAATAAGTCATTTTCTATATTATTAAGCCACTATAAGAGTCCTAGTTATTAGGGGATACTTCTCCAAAATGTATCAAACTATACCAAAAAAGTTATTGTGTGCATCCATCTACCAAAAATGTTTTTTGATGTATCAAACTTTTTTTTTTCTTTTTGCTATCATGTTACAAAATGACTTGCTATGGCAAACCATCGCCGGAGCTCACCCGACAACCGCCTCCCCACCGGCAATCATCTCTCGATTCCATCACCATTGATACCCATCGCCATTGAGAATCGTTGCCCTCGAGAACCATCGCCGCCGCCGCCGCCAAGAACCACCGCTACTGCCGTCGAGAACCACCACCCAGAACCGTCGCCACCCACAACCACCACCTAGAAGGCTAGAACCACCGCTGCCTAGAACCACGACCCAAAACCACCGCCGTCGAGAACCATCATCGCTGCCCATAACCATTGTTGTTACTGTCGAAAAGGTCCACCTAGAACCACCACCGCCTAGAACCATCATCGCCTCCCGCAAGCACCTCCGGCCACCGTCCCAACTGCAGGTGACTGGTTGATAACCGGTCACACCATACACACAATAACAAAAAAAATAAAGTTTGATACATCAAAAACCATTTTTGGTAGATGGATACACAAATTAACTTTTTTTTGGTATAGTTTGATGAATTTTATTTTAGAGAAGTATTCCCCCTAGTTAGTTATTAAGCTATAAAACAAACAGGCCCTGAGCTGAAGGTGAAGGGCAGTGCCTCTGGCAGGATTTGATGTCATGTATTTGACCTTTGTAAACTTAATTTGATTGTGGTGGTGGTATATTATCTAAAAATCCAATTTGGTCTTTTCATGGTGGTGGTGAGAAAGTGGACTGCAAGTATTGGATAGTGACACTGAAGAAGATAACATCTTTTAGAAATGAAATTAAATTATACTTATTTTGCAAATTTTTACATAAATAGGATCCAGCCAGATCCAATCAAACCTAAACAGTACCCTTCTTCTAGCAATTAATTAGCAAAAAGTGTCGGGATTCAATTTCCAATGCGAAAAATGAAAAAGATAATTAACTTCCATCCTCTTGACTACCGCGCAATGGTTGATAATTGTTCAGAAAAACAGGAGGAATTTCAATTTAGTAGTCGATCCATCTGTTTTTGACGCCATAGCAATAACGACTAGATTTCAAACCAACACAATAATAATAATAATATTAGAAAGAGAAAGAAAAGCAGATCTGGCCGGAACAGAAACGGCGATGATAAATCAGTTGAAGAAAATTAATGAATAGGAAACATATATTAATTATTGATGAAATTAGTAGTAGAGTAAAATAGAAATTCAGATCTCTAGGTTTAATTAATTCAACAAAAACAACAACAACACCTGATGGTGATGAAAAGTGATAGTCAGCCGGTGTAGATGTGGACATGAACGGCGAGTATGAGGATGGAATAGATGGTGAAGAAGATGAGAGTGTGAACGGCGATGGCTTTTCCGTTGGTCTTCATGCTCCCAAACTCCACCTGCTTACCGTTTCCAGGCAACTGAAAAAGGAGTCCAGGCTGCAACAGCACGAACAGTACCACTCCTATGAGTACAGGTCCCCAGTCGGCCATTTTCAAATTCAAGGAGAGAGAGGCAGAAGAAGAAACTACTACAAACTGTGAGACCGCAGGAGGAGGAGGAGGAGGAATTATGCTTTGTGGAACACTCTTGAAGGTATGCTTTGAAAGAAAAAAAAATATGAAAAATAAAAATAGAGAATTTTTTATAGATGGTCCCACTTAAATGTTCCCTGACAGACTTGAACTCGGTTAGGGCGCTATAAACCCCCCGAACGATAACCAATCAGCTACAACACTGGAAGACTAAAGACTCATAAGTTATCCGAAGACTCGTAAGCTAACCAATGAACACATTATGTTTGACAAACTAGCTTATAAACATGTAAATTGACCAAAAATGACATCTTAAATAAATAATTAGTTACAAATATTTTATAATATAACTAAAAACAAACTCCTAATGATATAATTAAAATAATTTTTTCATAATATAAAATGTTAATGAATTAAAACAAGATAATAAAGAAAAATTAAATAATATAATATGCCAATTGAAAAAACTTCATATTAATTCTCGATCATCGGCTCCTCGCATTGTTTCTCATCAGGTAAGCTTCTCTATTATTATTATGCTCAATCAATAAAGTAAATAACATTGGTAAACATTTAACCAAATAAACTTTTAGTAAGAATGTCATAAATCTCATGATCCTTTTCATTTATTTATTTATGCCGTCTATAGTAACAACTAACAAGTTAGGGTAAGGATCATTGCAACAAGCTATCAATTGCATATGCATGTGTGTGGTTATAATTATATGCTAATATACCTCCAAAAACAACAGTGGACCCACAAAGCATCTTATCAAATTTTTTGATCCAAGTTTTCTTTTCTTGTGTATTTGAAAAGAAAATTAATCATTATGCTTATTCAATGTCAATAATTCACGTATCCTATGAAATTGATAATAAGAGTGTAACGTTCAAACAAAACAAAGTACGAAAACATAATTCATTTCTAACCGACACATTCCCACACCATGTGCATGATTCTAAGCGATTCCATTTCATAATCACACTCTAATCTAAGAGAATTCTTTCCCTTTTTCAACCATATATTTATTTATAGATCCCAAAGACCTATATCATTCAAAACCCATGTCACTTTGTTCCTTATCCTACCAACATCTTGAACCCATCACCAATTTCTACATCCTTTTTCTCTTTCTCCTTCCCAATTGTGCTTCTTTGATTCAAGATGCATGATTGGGCGGCTCCGATCATAGCTTCAGCATTGTTTGCAATTTTAGCACCAGGACTCATCTTTCAGATGCCGGGGAAAGAGTCAGCGGTTGGCTTTATGAATATGAAGACTAACGTGATCTCCATGTTGCTTCATACAGTTCTCTATGGTTTGCTCCTTATTTTGTTTCTTGTCGTACTCGATATACATATGTATGCTTAAAACATGGTCGGTATTTTTCTTTTCTTCTTTTTAGTTATCAAGTCCGTTTTCCCTTTTAGATCTGTAATTTGCAAGTTTGGTATGAAATCATAGTTAAGTCCTCTGTTTATGGTCAATTCATACAGTTGATTCATTTTTATTTGGTTTCTCTTTAAAGATTCAAAACTTTGTTTCAAGTTTTTCTTCTTTTTGGTTATGCCACCCTCAACAATTATTGGCAACTTTGGGTGGCAGTTTGCACCTTTAAGTCTTTTGGTCAACTTTACATTGAAAGGAAAAAATGTTTTTTAGTGCGAGAATCAGGAAGAGGTTGGTACCAATTCTTTAAGGTGATTCACTAAAATGACCAAGTTCAGATGAGGTCATTACACAAAAATAGCCATATTTTTCAAGAGTGAATCATAAATGGCTTTGCGAATGGGCTCCTTTTTGGCCGAATCTTGAACACCACCTTGAATTTTAGTGAATGACCTTGCAAAGTTAATCGATAAAATTCCAAAAATACTTGTCAAGATCCGGCTAAAAGGTCCAAAAAAATAACATTTTGCAAAATTTTGGGGATTTCACCAAGCATTTATTGAAATATGTGGCTGTTTTGTGTCAAGCGCCATCTTAAAAGGGCTAATTTAAATCTAAAAGGATGTACAACATCTCTCTATCTTTTGGTTTGATTGTTTTCCGAAGATGAGCATAAGAAATTAATGTATTAATCCTGTTATGGCAAGATTTGTAGACAAGATTGGCTTCCATAATGCTCCAAGGTTTCTAACATCATCATCCGTCTTGTATTTGAGATAATACATTTCATTACAATTCTAGGTCCCTCCGGATACAATCAACTTCATAGAAAATTCTTGGTGCATATGTGTATAGTTTGTCTGCACAGGGGGGCTGGACCCACTTCTTCCATGTACGTTTTCGGTAACCAAAAAGAAGAGCCCAGGTTACGGGTGTAAAAATATATCCGGCAGGCTTTTCAGGCCCAGCCTTTTGGAAGAAAAATAAACTTGGCCTGGGCTTCGGGCTTTTTGTGCATCTCTTGTGTGTGTGTGTGTGTGTTAGGGGAAGGGGAAGACGAGGTGTTGAACACTATTGTGGTGCACTTAATTCAAGAAAATTCAAAACAGATGAAAAAATCTTCCACCAATTGATCCAGTGACAATTATCAGAAACAAAGCCAGTCCCAGGACAAGAAGCAAGTATCAAATGAGAACAGACATAATTTTTCATGTTTTGAAACAGGGCACAAAAGCCAAGCAACACTAGAATGATTTTATCATCCTAACAAGAAAAAGTATATTAAAATTTGACAAGAAATTTTGAGAAATGGAGGTTCAAAATCTAAAAAACACACTTGGGTTCAAGAATGACACCTTTTTCTTATGCATAGTTCAAGCGGAATATGTCGTTGTACACATAAAAGCTTCCTTGTGGTGTCGGCATCAAATGAAACATCTGCATCACAACCAGTCATAAAAGCATAAGAGGAGGCATTCACATAGCTCCAAGTTACTGTTTTCAATCATCAAATATGTAAATGGAAGTATATATGCTAAATTATTCTAAAAAGGGAAGCCGTCTATATAATCCTCTCTCACCTTGAAATAAAACGATGAACGACATACTATTGTTTCTATAATATGTTACAACTTACAACTTAAAAGTTTCTGGTATATAAATATCGCAATCTTTGAAGAAAAACTGTTTATGTAGTCATTGATGTCTGTTTATGTATTTTGTGTATGATGATTTATCACTCAATTATAAATGTAAAATCATGCAAGTTAAGAGGTTTGCAGACTTAAGAGGTTTGCAAACTTAAGACTGTTTGTTTTGTTTTTAAGGAAATGTCTGAAGACCTCTTACCATCCTTTGAAATTTTAAGAGGTGCACCATCCACCTCTTATTTTTTAGATGTGAAATCAGACTTCAGACTTCTTGAAAAACAGACGATACCTAAGTCTCTTTCCTCTTCATGTCACACTCTAATTTACAAAAGTATGGTATCTCATTAATCAGTTCCATTATCCTTTGAGCAATAACAGCACCCTTAACGTCATTAAGTTCCAATAAAACAGTTAAAACTTCAACTGGACAACTATTTGCACATTGGCATGACACCAATGATAATACCATAACCAACTTCATATAGTTAGAATCTTTGTCGATGTAATTAGCGGTTGAAAAAGAAACCACTCACTTCTTAGGTCAACAAACTCATCATACTTCCCGATTTTGGAATAGTTCTTTTTCATAAGCATGCAAAAGAGAGAATGAGTGGTTGATTGATTTTCCCGAAGGTAGATTGATTTTCCTAAATATTATGAGTGGTTGGCATTGAAGAAGGCCACGTAACCTCTTACATGACAAAGAAGAACATGGTGAGGCTTTTATATCAGGAAGCCTGCAACTAGTTACTAGTATTATATATGAGGTCAGTTTGGGGGCTTGTCCACAGACATGTATCGAGAAGTCAAATATCGGTGAGGAATAAGAATAATATAAAGCAATAGCTTGTAGGGAAAATATTGACAAGTAAAGAAAACTCAATCAGAAAACACAACTATGGCAGATGTCTACATAAACCAAACACTTACACTGAAAATGAATATTGAGAGATTGATAGATTATAAACCTATGCATAATAATGCAACTATGAGTTTACAATTGCTCCCATGAATTTCAATAATATAGTACCAGCAACCAAGCATACATATCAAGAAGACAAATTATGAATTGTTATTCTTTGGAAACAATAATGAATACTCATTTTCAGAAAATATCAACAAGCATCTTTCCAGCAATGGAAAATCCTTCTCCTGAACTTGGGTGGCAAAGCAAAAGCAGTCAATGCTTTGCCAGAGAATAAATACCGTTAATCATCAGGCATCATGTGAGCACCGGTTCAAAATGGGAAGCTAGCTTAGTTAATTGTACCTTTGTTGTAAAGAAGTTGTTTTGTGGCTTTTCAAGGAAAATAGCGTGGATGGAGAAGGAACGACAAGTATGTATTATTACATATGTGTAGATGTTTTCCATCCAGACATTGTCAAAAGAACACATTTCAACAGATCACCAAGCCACAGGAAGATGAAGGGTGAATTTGGGAACCTCCCATGCATCAAAGAAATCAAGATGAGTCCCTCAATCGTCAATCCTAATGTGTTCAACCAAGATATAGATTGACAAACCAGGTGGCAATTATCAGAAAATCTCGATGCAACACTGTTAAATTCATCACATTCTTTATGAAAACTGTGAGGTTGTCTAATTAGATGGTTACCTGCAAATAAATACCTCTCCTATGGCTTGGACAGTAAACCATATATATTTAGATGGTGATGCCGATGGTGAAGCATGGAAGGAGGCACTAGTTGTGGCCAGAAGATGGTAATAACAGGCCACTATCAATGAGAAGCATCGACCACAAAGAAAAGAGGACAGACATGCTAACCAAAGAACAAATCCAATTTTTTCACAATTCCTGGGGTAACTTGCTTCACGTTTCTTGACTAGGTTATGTTTAAGGGTCGTGATCCAGAAGAAACACTTGCTGTATTTCAATTTCCCAGTGTCCTACCTATTGGATTTCAAGTTACCACCAACCATGGCTTCCTTGGAGTAGGAAGCTCCAAGTATTGTCATCTAAATAGCTTTGTTTGTTTCCTGTTTCTCATTTCTTAGAAGCTATAGGTGTTGTTGGGAGGGAGAGGGACAATGAGTACCAGATCAAACATAAGATGTGCTAATTTTATAACACATAATTTGAACACGATACAAGGCAGATACTAATGTTACTGCTAATTAACATCACTCCAATGCACACGACACAAGCATTCCTTCTGAAAACGTAAGCAAATGAAGAATTGTCATTAAAATGTTACTAGAGCATCTGTTATGAAATGTAATTTTACAGTCATCTACAACAACAGAAATCTAGGTTAAGGTTGTAACCTAAATTCTGATGAATGAAACGCATGGATTGATATCTAAATTTAGAGCATCATACGAAGGCATATATAAAGAGAAGATGTAGGAATAGGACCTGACTGAACTTAAGAGCGTGTTGTTCACCGGCAAGTTGGAGGTTACCGCTGACGAAAACAAGCATACCTCCGGCAGGACCAGATGGCTGACAATCGACGGTGGTGATGGTGTGCTTACACTGCTGGAAAGGGAGGGAGGTGAGCTTGGCGACGATGTTCTGAGAACCTTGGATCTTCTGACCTTCAAAGGTGAGCATGGAAGTATCCTGATACAAATTGGCCAATCCACCTCGATTTGTATCGAAGGTGGAGTAGTAATGCTCTACGAATGCCTTGGATAAAGCGTCTGGATCCATCTCTCTATCTCCTTCTCTTCTCTCTCAACCTAGCTAGCTATAGCTGATAAAACACGCCACAATCAACCGGGGGATTGGTTGGTACCCTTTTTATATATGCGTACGAGAGTATGAGAGCGATTAAAATATATGCCTATATTTACTTTCTATGTCAAAAATATATTCAAATTTTTGGACAAAAAAATATGTTACTTTCAAAAATTTCTCCCTCTTTTGAATACAAACATAAATTCATGTATTTTGAATAAAGCTTCTAAAATTTAGGGACAACTTTTATATTGTTTGGGTCTTTTTAACAATTAATGTTAAACTATAGCCTAACGAAGTATTTTCTTTTTAAATAACAGCAAAAATACCTTTTATTATCACAAACACCCATAACCAACAGGTTTAATATAAGATAATCAGATCGAGCGAGGTCATCAACAAACGAACCAGCCCCGAACAACAGCAGAAAAATGAGCATCTAAGTGGGCCAACGTATGAGACAACAAAAAAAAGACACAAACTCAACTAACAAACATGAACCAGAGAGAGAATTGAATATGGAGCACAACAAGCGGCATCATTCTCACAAGTCAGGGGGTTTATGAGATGTAAACAGACCCGAGACACGTATCCGGAGGCTTCCTAGAATTAGCAGGCACACACGAAGCCGAACGCAATTAGTTTTCTCATCCTATGATCCTTTACTCAAGTGCAATGAAGTGTCTCTCTATTTTTTTTTTCCAAAAGACAAAAATAATTATCTAATCATCTTATCTATAACTTGTGTGTGTGTACACACACACATATCTATCTATATATATATATAGAGAGAGAGAGAGGGAGGGAGGTGGGTTCATACAAGAACCATGTCAATTTAAGAAAACGTGAGAACAAATATCAACCACACATCTTTGGTTATTGTGGACGCAATCACTGAGGATTGACGCAATTCATGGGAGGGTAGAGATTATTAAAGTATGTTGGATACCAATGAAGACATTCACATATTTATTGGAGCATTATTCAACAAAAGATATGTGGGAAAAATTGAAGAACTCTCTTACTTCTCCATTCATCAAATGCACGGCATAGACAATATTACTTTTTTCTTAAAAAAAACAATGTTTATTTATAATGTTCATAAGTTTTGAGTGAAGCTAGGTACAATAGTCCTTTTTTGTTCTGCAAAGGCCTAATTCTCCTTTCTTATTTGAACAAAAGTAATCACAAAGATCATTCGTGTAGCAACGTGATGTATCAAAATGTACAAATTGCGGAATTTCACTACATGCCCTATGAAAAACAGTAATTCTTGTTACCTAAAACGAACCGGTTTCCATAAGTATGTCCTCAAGAAAATCACGAAAGTTATTTTGTATTCTTTAGTTCATTTCAATTTTCTCTCTTTTAGATGCTTTTTCGTGCGCCTGTATAAGTGTTATGTGTTCAATAACAGTTTGATATTTGATCGATGTATTTTAGTTTCAAATATTGTAGTCAATCAATGTGTTTTGTACTTTAAATTTTAAGAAGTATATATTTGTATATA
Organism: Carthamus tinctorius; assembly: GCA_001633085.1. Lineage (NCBI taxonomy): Eukaryota > Viridiplantae > Streptophyta > Magnoliopsida > Asterales > Asteraceae > Carthamus > Carthamus tinctorius. The sequence goes on along the minus strand of LUCG01260855.1, from coordinate 479 downwards.
CTTGAAACGGCTACTAATAGTAACAACCCGTCCACATTGATAGAAAATAAGGTTTGTAAGTATCTTATAAACCTCAAGTTTTATCATAATTAAAATTGAATTCAAAATTATTAGATAAGATAATTATGAATATATAATTGATTTAAAGAAGAATTTGGTATTCAATGTATATTTATCATATCTATATTAATTAATTTTGTAATTTATCCATTTGTATCAATCTCCAATAACATTATCCTTGGCATGTGGTTATGTTACTAGTGTAGTGTTGTAGATGCGAAATGGGCCATCAAAGGGACGCAAAAGCCGTCGTTATAACATATGCTATTTATGGGCCTATCCTACGTATACAAATATTTTCTTTTTTATGATTCAACAAATGTTTTTATTTATTTTGAATGGACTATCTTGTAAAAACTCTTGTTTTTTGGTATTGGTGGATCCCCTCTCTCTCTCTCTCTCTCTCTCTCTCTCTCTCT
>LUCG01260741.1:0-18299 GCA_001633085.1 Carthamus tinctorius | reverse complement strand
AAAAGAGAGTGATTTCTCGAAATATTATCAGTGATTGAAACTTTAGGATCAGTGATTGATCCATCAGGATGGGATTTATAGGGATCAAAATTTCAATTCCATTCCAATCCCATGTTTGTTCTGAAAGAGTGATTGGATTTCAAATTCCGGGATTTCATTGAAATCCCACNATGCAACACAATGATTTTGTAAATTTCTAATTCATGCCTCATAGAATTTCATAGATTCTGCCAAGTAGCATCAAGATCTTTTAAGATCTTTCATTTGTTCAGTGACATCCACAACTTAGGTGTAGATCTTAAAATGTTATCCTAAGCTTGCTTATGAGCTAAAGTTTCGAGACAGTTTTTCTTAATATGAAAACGACCTTTCGAAAACAATAAGATGCTTTGGTATGCTACCTATATAAACTTCTATAATTTAGATACGAATGCTACTTTTTTCAGTTTATATAGAATACAATCATGACTTGATTAGTCTTAGCGGGTTGGTTATCGTTCAGGGGGTTCATAGCGCCCTAACCGAGTTCGAGCCTTTCCGTGCGCATGCATGTTTAGTCCCCAAAATTGTCGGGATTAGTCGGGCTTTGACCCAGACACCCTTCCAAAAAAAAAATCATGACTTGATTAACACACCCTTTTTCATATTAAGAAAAACTGAAACCATAGATTTACGCTTAGAATATATCATGGTTGGCGATTTTGCAAATTTCTATTTATCAAGCAAAGTTATCTTTGTAACAGTTATTTGGATACATCTCTTAAATAAGTGATTTTAGCCCTTATAAAAAGAAAACTTTCCCGATTGTCTTACTGAAGCACTTGGGAGATGGTAGGGTGTTTGAGGTCCGGTTTTGGCGGTTTAACCCCTCAGACCACAAACCAAACCGCAAGTGGCGGTTTATAAGATTTCCAAACCGAGAGGTTTGACATTAAGTGCCTAGATATGTGTGTGTGTGTGTATTTGGCAGTCGGTTTGGTCCAAACCGCCCAAAAACCCTCCAAACCATAGACCAGACCTGATCGCCCGGTTTGGCTATTTTTTAAACTAGACCGGACCACCAGACCGCTGAAACCACCAAAAGCGGTTTGGTTCCCCAGAATCGGTCAAACCAAGTCAAGTCACACCGCTTTTAGTGGTCCAACGGTTTTTTTGAACACCCCTGGAAGATGTATATTATACGGTTTATACCTTGTGGAGGGGGAAAATGTTAAATAAACGGGTCATCTTATTCAGAACCCCAGTTATTCAGTTCCTAAGTATCTTTCTGGTTCCTGCCAAACTTCAGGTTGGCAAACTTTCAACTGGAGATTCTTTGGATATGAGCCCACTGGATGAAGCTTCCATAGTTGCAAATGATGCAACAGTAAAAGACATGGAGGTATAGTAAGCTTTTGCTTTATGTTATCTTCCTATACTAGTCAGTTTTGAAAATGGGGTGGTAACGGGTTATTAGCCAAGTGGTATCCGAGTTATTGGTAAATCCCAACCTCCTCGGAGGTCAAGGGTTTTAAGCTTCACCAAAGGTGAGAAGTGTTGTGTGAGTAAATACTACATCTTATACAAACCATTTGGTGTTCATGGAGCTATTGTTGCATATGTAGCAGATCGATCTCTTGAAAGTCCTGCAATGTTTGTGAAAGCCGTCATTGATATGGTTGATGGAGATAAACCAACTTCTGAGGAATTTTTGCAAAATTTGATTGCAGTGACAGTCGCACCGGGTAAAACAATTAGGCGAGTGGTTGATTATCTTAGTGGAAGATCCGTCTCGGAATTTTAAATTGTCTTTACCATCCTCTTTCGATGGAGGTAACAGCAATTTTTTGCAATACATATAGTGAAATATGATTGATTTGTGTATTGAACAAATGATATGTCTATGACGTGTGCTTTATGTTTGTTCGAGCTCATGATTAGTGTGTGTGCTCATTGATAGTCAGAACCGTATGAGATTAGTCTTCAACGGTGCATTGTACAAATCGAACACATGAAAAAGGATGCAACGGTTATATAAGTTCTGCTGTTCAATCTTTTAGGTGTGCTATTTGATCATCTTGGTAGTTCCTCTATCTTTCGAGGGTGGAATAGAAGAAACCTCTTCTTCAAGTGATATATATGCTTGTAATTGCATATTGAATGCCCCTCTAATGGAACAAAGCTCTCTCATTATGCGCAATTGGTTCAGTCTGATTGGAGTTTATGAGCTTCGTATCTGTGGGTTGTTGTGTAGAGGTTGAGTTCGGATGTTATACTTGCTATGTCGGGTGATAGAAGTCGGCATGACTTACTAATTAGCTTGTGTGAAAACATAGAACTGTTGCTTACCCATCATGCAAATTCATATGGATCAATGACTTTTTGCTCTTTTAGTTATTAGGCTTTCTTCTCTAAAACAACAGTTCTACTTTTTAAGGTAGAGGTCAGATCTGTGTACATCCCACACCCTAGACACCACATTCTGGTGGATATGTCGCGCTCTCTCAGTTTTTCTTTTTCCATCCAACCGCTCTACTTTTTAGGGTGGAGGATAGGTCTGCATTCGTCCCACCCCCTAGAACCCATCTTCAGGCGGACATACTGGGCTCGTTTAGTTTGGTTACTTCTCCAAACGCTATACTATTTGGGGTAGAGGACAGGTCTGCATACATCCCACCCCCCCACTTACTGGTGGGATATACTGTCTCCATTCGGAGTGTTTCTTCTCCAAATCACGGAAGAGCGAAACCCATTACCAGGTAGAGTGAGTTCACACCAAAAACACCCCACAAACCTAAACCCTAATTACAAGTCACCAGCCATATACTTACCCCATTAGTGCATCATCTCATGCATGACTTTCTTGCTCTTTAACTAACCTCCCATAACTCCTAAGCAAGAAAACCATAACGCCCCTTCTTTGCTCTCCCTTTGAGCATTTTGACTCAGACATTTTTGGGCAATAAACAATGCAACAAATATGTCTATATAAACCTACCTCTATGAACTTCATATCTCACCCTCTTTCTTAAGGAAAGTCACAGGTTTATTCGTCCGAAAGATGGTTCAAGCGGAAATGGTAACGAAGGCCGATGGCGGGAAAGCTAACATCTTGGCTCTTGGTAAAGCATTCCCTCACCAGCTTGTGATGCAGGATCTGCTTGTTGATGGGTATTTTAGAGACACTAACTGTGATGATCCGGAACTCAGACGGAAGCTCACTCGACTCTGTAACCATCCGTCTTTTCAACTTCTCTCGTTTATCGTCGTTTTTTTAACTATTATTGGTCTTTTGTGACGACTAAAGATCCATTTGAATATTATGGGTGCGTTTAGCACGTGGGACAAGATGGGACTGAACCCATTTCCTTTGTCACCAAAACAGGAGGAAAATTGGACAAGATTAGTAAAAATTACTAAACTACCCTTATGAAATTAAAACACTAAAACCTTCCGTAATTCTTTCAGCCCCTACCTCACTCTCACCGGTCACCATCTTAACCGTAACCGGGCTTCAGTTGGCCCATCTAGAGGTCTAGGCCTGGTGGGTCGTTGACCGGTCTCGGTTTTCTTATAAGAATTTATGTTTCTGATTTGGTCTCTTTTTCACAGGCAAGACTACAACTGTGAGAACAAGATATGTGGTTATGTCACAGGAGATACTGGAGAAGTACCCAGAACTAGCACTTGAAGGCCTGCCAACAGTGAAACAAAGGCTTGACATTTGCAACAAAGCTGTCACACAAATGGCAATTGAGGCCTCACAGGCCTGCATCAAAAAGTGGGGCCGGCCCGTTTCGGATATCACCCACTTGGTCTACGTTTCCTCTAGCGAGGCCCGACTCCCGGGTGGCGATCTTTACTTAGCCAAAGGGATCGGGCTCAGCCCGGACACGAACCGGGTCATGCTCTACTTCGCGGGCTGCTCCGGAGGCGTGGCCGGGCTTCGTGTCGCCAAAGATATAGCCGAAAACAATCCCGGAAGCCGGGTCTTGTTGGCAACCTCGGAAACCACTATCATCGGATACAAACCGCCGAGTGTCACCCGGCCTTACGACCTGGTCGGGGTTGCGCTTTTCGGAGACGGCGCAGGCGCGATGATAATCGGGTCGGGCCCGGTTTCGGGCCTTGAGAGCCCATTATTTGAGCTGCATACTGCCATTCAGAACTTCTTGCCTGATACTGAAAAGGTGATTGATGGAAGGCTGACTGAAGAAGGGATTAGTTTCATATTAAAAAGAGAGCTTCCTGAAATCATAGAGGAGAATGTGAAGGGGTTTTGTGACAAGTTATTGGGCCATTTGGGGTGTGATGATATGGGCTATAATGATATATTTTGGGCTGTGCATCCTGGTGGGCCTGCCATATTGAATAAGTTGGAGAAAAAACTTGATTTATGGCCAGAAAAGTTGAGTGCAAGTAGAAGGGCATTGGCTGATTATGGGAATGCAAGTAGTAATACAATTGTGTATGTGTTGGAGTATTTGATAGAAGAGGGTTTGAAGAAGAAAAAGGAAGGGAAAAAAGGTGGACCTGATTTGGGCCTTATATTGGCCTTCGGGCCCGGGGTTACGTTCGAAGGGATTCTTACCAGGAACTTAACCGTGTAATAAAAATCAACATCAATCTTTCTTTTGGATTTGATTTTAATAATCCGTATAACGTGTTGTTCAAAAGTTGATCGATTATTGTTTGGTATGTTTATCCGTTTATGGATAGTATTTACTATTCGTGAATCTTTTTTAATAGCATTTATCCATTTTCTAATGAAGTTATAAAAGTTCATATTTTGTATAACGAAAGTTAAAAGTTCATATTTTGTATCCGTTTGATTGGTGTTTGATTGGTGTTATGTTGATTTTGTAACATTAAATAAAATAAATGTCAATTTGCAAAATAATGATTGAAAAGAAAAACTTTAGCATTAGATCAACTGATAACCAATTAAATGTATGTTGATTGACACATTGATTCCATGTCATTGGTCGAAACAAATACAAGGGTCCGTTTATCGACAAGGCTAGGACCGAGAGTCTTACCTAGTAAGTGTGAGAAACGACTCTTATCTAATAAGCGCTTTCCAACAATCGGTAAGCAACAAGACAAGTTCTGAGAGTCTTAACTGGTAAGTGTGAAAAATGTCACCTCTATTTTAATATGCTTACCAACAATCAATTATCATGACCTAATGACCTATGATGTTACACGATAAGGTAAATGAAGGTGAATTTTTTTCCAATAAGCATCGACTAGATAAGAATATGGTAAACGGCCCCTAACTTCTTCCACTCCTAGGGCTTCAGCAAGGTATCTATTTAAGAATCCAAAGTTGACTTCTCTCCTAACTAGCTTAACCGTACCCCGTTAGAAAGTCGGCCATCCTGCCGTCAGTCAGCGTCAAGCTAGGGAGAGAACTTGTGAGGAAAATGTATGTAAGATCCGACAGAAAATTCAAACTTTCTTATATCGAGATTTCATACACCAAAAGAATTGTACATCGCCACTTTTTCTTACTATGTATAAAACAGGACCAGACTGACAGCACACCACTTACCCGGTAAATGCTTATCAAGTTTTGAACGACTACCAACGATCCAGTTTCAAGACCAAGAATGTCATACGGTAAAATAGTTGAATTTGAATCTCTTACCGGTAAACGCTTACCTGGTATTAATTTGGTAAACAACCCCTCACTCTGAATAGTTCTTATTTGGGTGTAAAATGTTTATACTAGGTTATTTTAATGACTAAAATTCTTACCCAATAAGGTAAAATGATCTAAACCAACGTTTGGAGCATTTGGCCCCATAAAAGCAATTAAAGTAAATCTCCAAATCCATTTAAAGAAAGGGGTTATAATTTAGAGTTAAACCACAACCATGTTGCCAAATTTACAACCATCCACACATTTGCTAAAGACCCCAATCACATGCGGCAAGGTTAATGAACTAAAACTTGGACATGTATTAATGGAAATGAAAATCATCCCGAAGAGGTAGATCCATGATACGGTTTTTGGCTCAGACGACTCCAGAAGGTAGACGTAAAACAAGTTGTCCTCCAAAAACACTGTAAAAGATTAAGAAAAAAAAAGCATGTTATCACACGATAAATTGTCCATATGGTATACATTGGTACTTGCATTCTCGGGATACAAAATTATTCAATCATCGCATCTTATGTTGTGGCACCAGACTCTAGAGCTCCTCCACCGTACTGGTCCCACAACAATCATGATGTCCTAAGACAGGGTTGGACAAAGCTGGATTTGAACCAACGACCTTGTTGTACTACCAACGTAATTGTATCTTATGTTTTGATCATTTTTTTCCCACCTAATGTTGATGTAGTCCTTTTTTTTGGTATAAAATATTTATATACATCAAATGCAACAAATAAACCCAGATACCCTTCTCTCCTTTCCCGCTTTCCGGGAGGTCAAAGTCACAGATTGTATTAAAAACCTATTCTATTATGTGCAACACTAGGTATTAAGCCGGTATATATCCCATCTGAGGTGGGGTCACGGGAAGGTGAGATTGTATGTAAACCTAATGTTTAATTCAAAGACTAGAGCAGGTTGTTTCCACGATCCTTTGTGATCTTTTTTCTATCTGCTTTTTTAAGTGTAGAAAACCAAAAAAGAAGTGCCAACTAAGTCAACGACGGGAACCAAAAGTTTGTAGATCATCTAACCTTTTCACATAGTAGTAACAGAAGTCGGCTAATATGAAAGTCTGAACGATTTCCGAGATTAGAACCATGGACGGCCATAAACCGTAACCTAGAGCAGTAAGCAGATGGCCGCGGCTATCCAAAACCTGTCGAATTGGAAAAAAGAATAAGCAATTAATGTGCAAAATCTTACTTATTTACACAAACCTGAAAGCAAATGAAAAATAACAAGAATAACGAATAGCAGTTCAGAAATTAATTTAATATTTGTACTAAATGGATGTTGAACAGAACTATTCATTGTCACGGTGGGGCCACTCCTGAGAACGGTGTCATACCCTTTTTTACCATAACCGTTATAAATACATATATGTTCATTAATAACTGATTGATTCCGCAAATTATTCTCCTAGTCTGTCACTAATGAAGGGTCTCTACAACTTTTGACTAACAGTTGAACATTTCTATCCAATAAACTGCTGCATTTTCCCTTTGATGGTAATTGTACGGTTTTTGCATATAGAAAAGAAAATCCTCACATGTCGTATATCGCAAAAGCGGATTTTTTGAAATTTATCCTTAGATATTTAAATGCTAAAAAAAATAGTGATAATTTGATTTCCAAATCAAACCTGAAGAACCCAATGAGCACAACTCAAGAACCTGGCAACACCAAGAGCGAATACATAATGAGCTGTGAATGGTTCAACAATCTGTCAAAAAAGAGTTAGACTTAGACCCACGTAAGAAAAGAATAAATAAAGGGTAAAAGGTTGGTGAAATTGAGTCATAAAATTTGATTAAATAACTGTTAACCTTTGTGTTCTGCATGACCCTAAGTTGAGGTAGAACAGAAACTGCTTCAAGATAAACACAGAATGCCCAAAATATCCTGTTCATAATGTGATGTGATGTTGATGGATGAACTAACAAAGCTAATACCGCACAAGGAACAGCCTACAAAAAGAGTTGACATAAAGTTAAGATTTTTCATGTCACACAATAATTTCAACATATCCATTTTCAGAAGGTTTATTTATTTATTTCAATCCCCTAGTTATCCACAAAATTCCCTAATTTTCTCATAGTTGGAGGATACTTTAGGCATTTGCCAAATACTTGTAACTTTTCCGTAAAAATTATGTGGGTAGTCAAATATAGCAATTTTCATAGCATGGAGCTAAAAGATAATGTAACTTAAGATGTTGAAAATTCTGGAACAAAGGGATTGTAGTGCAAACTGCAAAAGAAAACAAAAATTAGTCTGCAGCAACCAAAGACTAAAAAGGTGAAGAAAGTCGGTAGGTTTATAAATGCATCCGGCCGCAAATGAAGTAATAAATAATAGAAACAAATTTGACATGTAACCCTTTTCGCAATGCATACTTCAAAGAAGTAAATTTTGTCAAATATCTTAAGTACCCTCAACAAAAACGTAATTTTGAAAGCTTGTAGACCTTAACCACCAGCAAATTATTATATCTAGTTTCTAGTGGTAATGGGCAAATGGATAATTTGCACATGAAAACTTTCAAGGAAAGGAAGTTCCAATTTCCACAAAGTAAACGGATCTTATACACCAAAAATTGTGGCATAAACTTACTTATAATGACAACAATGAGCAAATAGGTATAATAACATGGTAACTTTCCAAGAAAATAAATGTTGCATCTTTCATGGGACATCCAAGAGAGCAAAAGGATGCAACTTTCATGGAACAGATATGTATCAACACTCAGATTCCAAAAGGAATAACATAAGTTCATTGCTGCAAACTAATATTTCTGATATGTAACTTCAAATTCATGCAAATGCGAGGATGCACAATGCTTACCACATAGTACATTGCGAAGTTGTCTTTGTCCTCCATGTAGCTTGACTTCAGTCTGAAACGGATCATATAGATGACCCACAATGTTGCAGCTAATGTAGATAAATCAAGCAGGGTGTGTATATCGTATTCCATGACGACGCTACAGTACAATCTAACAGCCAAAAACATAGCCGTCAGTTCTTGCGATTTGAGTGATATGCCTGCAATGATGCGCAACACAACACAACAAATAAGGTCAACATTTTTAGACTGTACTGCCATATGAAAAAAGCAAAGCCAGAAACAATATGATAATTACATTCACAAAACATGTTGCTTGTAAAAGTCACACCTTCATATCTCCTTGCACCAAATGGGATTCATAGAATGAAAATGTTCAATGGCTTAAACAAATACTCTTTTTTCCAAAATAAGTACAAATTTTGACTTGACATGTATTAATTAGGGTAGGCTTAAACCAAGAAAAACAAAAAATGGTAAGTACACAGGCAAAGTTAAATCATAATCTACACAAACTCACAGCGTCAATATTACTACTTTAGTCAAAGTGAGTTATCATATGACTATAATCATTTTTACAAACATTAGTCCCAGTTCCTATCATGCTCCACTTCATAAGCAAGTTCAAAAGAGAAGACGTGGATCCTGACGGCATTGAACAAGTTCACTAGGGTACAAGTTATTGAAGCCATGAACCACAAATATCCCTAACAGGTAGCATTAGGTGTTTTATACTGACATGATACAACTGGGATGTGTCCAACACCATGGAGAAGTATTGGGGGCTTTTCGGTTTTTGACACAGCCACCCTTTTAGACAAGGCCTCAATACTTTTTTGACACCCTGATGGATTTCCTTTACCTTTTTTGAGGCATAGAGAGACTAATAAAGATTAGATGAGATGAAAGAGAGGAAGAAGAGAGAGAAGGGTGGGGGCGGGGATATTAATTGCCCACACCTTTGTCTTTGATCATCAATTCTGTTTCATCTTTGTTCAAACACGAATTAGAGAATGAAATAAAGAAGATAATTCCGTTGCAGCTGCTTTAATTGTATGTGGCAATTTTAGTACAACATCATATATGTCTTCAAAACTGAGATTGCATATAAACTCTTCAGTTATCTTCTAACAGATTATAAAGTACCCCCTCATGTTATACACATGTAATTTTACTGCAAATTTCTAAAATACGCATGAAATAGATATCCTTATGTTTATAGACATGTTTCTATAATAATGATCTTAATAAAAATGAAATTCTCATCATAACAATAAAATATGATGATCTCAATGTGCAAGTTGGCTCAAAATCTGATATTCACTACAAGTGTCATATCGTGTTGTAATGTTGTGGGCTTGTTGATTGCTACTGCCTAGTGTTTACTGCATTTTCAGTTAAACTTTTCAATAAAGTATATGCTTCGTTATATGGTCAATGTTGAAGCTTGCCTCCAACAGCAGATGGCAAATTCCCTCGCCTTTAGCATATTTGCCTTCTATAAAAAGTAGGCATGATCCTTTCACCTAGAGTCGAAACTACCCACATGATGGGAGTATGGGACAACCTATACTTACTTTTCCATCCTACGGCAGATTTCTTCATTTCAACGAACCATAGTCTCAAAAGATCTGATGTCATCTGCTAAAGTATCTTGGTGGTTTATTGTTTGCTAAACCCTTATTACTTTCTTCAAATAATTTATGCCCGTCTTCTTTTTGCAAGTGTCATATATATGATATATCAAATATACAATTTTCCTACAAATTATAGCAACACAAGGAAAGAAACAATATATTTTTTCTACCGACTAGATCTCAAACAAGTACTACCGAAAGGGCACAAGGCAAATAAATATACCATCCTTTGATCCATGAAAGTTTACTCAACCACATAAAAGCACAAATAGCTTGCAACCAGCAAACCATATTTAAAACAAAGCAGAAAATTAACCTCAAACCTGTTTGGCACTATGAACAAACTAACAAGATACATAATATCCTTAACCCAATATTTGATTTTCTTTAATGAGTGCATGTGAGACTTGATCTAGTGATTATCACCAAAAGACTAGCAATGAAATTTACACACGATGAAGACTAGCAAAAACAAAATTGCTTAGATGCATCTACAGTAATACTACCTAGATTTTATAGTAATAATTGCAAAAGCTACATCGTAAATAAAAGAAGAAGCAATGATATTAGCACTATTACAAACTTAAACCAAACCAAACGATCCAAGTAAGTCCCACTTAAAAGAATGGTCTGGGAGGGGTAAAATGTACGCAGAGTCGCAGACCTTACCTCAATAGCTAGAATCTAGAGGCTGTTACCGTGAGACCCCTGGCTTGTGCACGACGCCAGGTGTGCGCAGACAGGCAATAAGATAGGTAATATAACAGGTAGTCAGGAAAACAAGTGTGTGTGCACGATTCAGTGGTGTTCTAAAACTTCATAAACATAAACCCAAAATGGGTAAGTAAAGTCACTCCTCTGTGACCATACGGCAGTTAACATGCCCAAAAATAGGTGAGGCGCAGGCTTGGAAAGAGGCACATCTAATGGAGCACATGGGAGTGAGGTAAGGTGAGGGCTGTATAGCTTTTTAGGGCACATGTATATAAAAAGATGTACCAAATTCTAATTTCTCATATGAATTCATGATTTCGTAAATAATTCAACTATATATACAACGCTTATGCATAAACTTATTTGGCTAATTAATTTCCACTTAAATGATTAAGCACCAAAAGATCAATCGACCACCTAGCTCCATTTCACACTCTTTAGAACACTAGTCATTGTAAGAGAAAGTTAATAGGCATAAAAGAAGAAAACTTCTAATAATAATCTTAACACTACTCATTACATAAAATCATTCCGAGAGACAGGATTACATAAAATCTCGATGTCAAGTGCACTTACATCATTAATGTTCTAAAATAACCCAAACCAATCACACCAACACAAATCATTTTAAATCTGTAGAGAATGTTTATATATAGCTAATCCAAGACACCTCTATAAACCTTAGACCATAACAACTGCACTGACTCATAGCCTAATAGAACAAGTCTTTCAACTTTCATATTTTAAATTCTTTGCATCATAAAATACTCACAGACCAGCTAAAGAAGTTAACTTCTTGATAACAAAAGAGAAAATACCTAACTGATCCAAAAACCTAAAAATTGAAAAATATTTATTCCCTCCATTCTGAGGGGAGAGAGGAACTCATGTACATATCGTTAATAGAAGTTAACATGCATGATTTCTCTATATGTAGTATCTGTCATAAATTCTAATGTATTTATCAGATTTTCTTTTCGTATCAATAACGGTTTATATCACATTCCAAATTGCTAATTAGTTAGTTTTACCTCAAATCTCCAATAATTAAATTATAATTTATACCTCATATTTGCTTCCCCTTTTAGAGAGGACTGTGTCAAAAATAACTTCCAATCCAATTTAACAAATAACAACAAAGACAATTTCTTTTACAAGATGACCCCCTTCCCAAGAAAAAACCCAATCTCGACCAACTAGAATTTTGATATGGATCTTGTTGCAAACTTAACACCAATGGTTTTCAATTCGTAGTACCAGTTACAAAGTTCTATGTACATGTCAAATTATTCTCAGAAGTTCTTGGAATCCGGTTCAACTTCAAAATACAAAAATAATGGTTGAAGTTAGAAAACTAAAGTGCAGCCTTTTAGAAAACAGAGATCGTAGAATAAAACTCAGCAGATTAATAAAATAACAAAAAGAGGATGAAGTTTCCATTAAAGAACTCTAGAACCTACTATTTCCTAATTTCATTGATATGCACAACTAAACAAAAGATAAAATCACACTGAATTACACTAGAGAAACAGATGATGAATAGATCAATTTGATAGATTACTAACCAGCACAAGTTTTTTCCTTGGAGAGCTTATATATGAGGACGGCGATTCCAATGGAGTGAACAGCTTCGGCAGCAATGAATAGATTATCGTGATCGTGCACAATCGCACGTAGCAAGACCAAGGCCAACATGCCGGCGACTACAGCCAGAAAAGCTTTCACCTTTGGCGGTTGCCGCCGTATCCACGACGATATCACGTGGATCGTCTTCTTCGGTGGCCTCATGTTTTGGCTCGCGAATCTGTGTTTGTGTTTGCCTCTGTGTGTTTTCTGCTAGTGGTGGTGGATGGAGTAACGACGGCGGCGGTGGCTAGGGTTTGACTACGGCGGAGATTGGTGGCGAGAAGCAGGGGAATTTTGGGGGAAATTTTTTTGGGGAGATCGGTTATATCTAACTCCGACGAAAGAAAATACCATATAAGTTTTAATAATAAAAAATTGTTTTAATAATAGATTTATTAAATAATTCAAAATAGAGTAATTAAATTACAAGTTTCGTCCCTGTTGTTTGATGTCGATTACGATGGGGTCCCTGTGTTTGACTTTAAGTTATGAAGGAGGTCCCTGTGATATTGTGGCTAACTTTCCTTACCCTTTACCCAAAAAAAAAAAAACTTTCCTTAACTTCTTCGGTTAAATAAAAGGAAATTTACTTTCGTTACGAAGGAGATCCCTGTGACTAGGTGTGAACAACGAGTCCCAAATTTCGATTCTGAACCCGTACCATACCGATCCCGGACTAATTTATGTATTTCGGTACGGTAATCGGTTCTATGTTTTTCCTATAATCAGTATTCGGTAATATCGGTATTTGGTCCCCTCTAGTTACCGAAAATACCGACCGGTATTGAAACTCGAAAAAACACATTTTTTTCAAAAATAACAAAAAAAATTACAAGTCCATTACAAATAAAACAGTTCATTATCGATCAAGGTGTGAAGATACCACTCTAAACCTTCAAAAAAAATCAATTTCTTGCAAATTGATCAACCACTTCAATATATAACCTCAAGAAATCAAAGTTTGAAGATTATAAAGTGTAAAATTGGGACTAAGTGGGTACTAGTACCGAAATACGTTACCGGTACCGGTTCGGACACTTCTAATTGGTTCGGTATTCGGTATTAAGTTTTCCACATTTTCGGTATCTGGAATTTTCGGTACGGTACGAGTCCACGCTCACGCCTACCTGTGACAAGTCTTGATGTTTCTTGTACAATTACACTAGATACGTACCCGTGTGCGAAAAACTGAAAAATATACATAAATTAACATAAACAACTGAATTTTATGTATAAAATTCAAAGTCGCCTGATCAAAAAAACTAAAAAAGATTCGCTCGATAGTGGGTCTTCAAACTGATAACATTTGAACTCATTTTGAAGGTTCTGATTTGATGATTGTAATGGTATAATTTGTTTAAAAAAATATTTCAAGAATTCTTGAAATATTTGCTAAAAATATTTGACAATTAAAAAGATGGAATCTTTAAATTTCAATATTAGACTCAATACTAGAAAAATAATATTTAAATTAAAAATAATATAATTAAATTAAAAAAAATATTCAATATTATACTCATTTTGAATGTATTATCGAGACGATTATAATGGTGTAATTTATTGAAAAGAAAAACAAAAATTTTAATACATTTTAGTCCATATATATCATTTATGTTAATATGATAAAGATGTAAAGTGAAAAATGAAAAACTAAGGGTTAAAAAGTAATTTAATCAAGTAATTCTAAGGATACAAAATGTAAATTATCAAATTAATGAGAAACTGAAGTGGGTGAATTTTGGAAGATACTTTTTCCATATTTGTTAGTTCCAAATATGGTATTTGTGAAGTATTAATACGGTATTAAGAAAGAAAAATAATAATAAATACATGATGACATCATCAAATTATTACTTTTTTTAATTGGCCAATCAAATGGCTCAATTTAAGTATTGATGATGTCAACAAAAACCCTCTTTTAATAGATAGTGTAGATTAAGCATTAATAATAAAACAATAAAAAAAAACAACCATCTAAAGACATTTACTTATACTTCCCCTTTTCGGCCATTTTCTTTACTTTATCATTTTCTTCGACGACTAGCCACTATACACCGATGAACATAAATTCTAATTCAATCACAAATACTCAAACCAAAGTCCAAACTCTATTTATAGAAATTCAAGCCAAAGAAACCAAACTCAAAATTGTTTGGAGGACTTATATCGAAAAGAGAAGAGAGAAATAGGTGTTTAGATCAAGGATGGGGATCAAATCTTAACATGTTTTTTTTTATAAATAAGTTTTTTTTTTATTTCTCAACGAAACTCATTAGAGAAGACAAAATGTGTATGTCTAATATTAGACAAAAGTTCAAATAGAAACTCAAATCTGATTGCGAACGTGAGGACCGCTGATATCGCGCCACGTGGCTTATTTCACTTTGAATAATCATGTATTATTCAGATGATTCAGTGTTATTCATGGTGAATAATGAGTGAATAATACTAAATAATACAAAATCTTGTATTATTCACTCTGAATAACACTGAATGTTGTGTTATTCAATCTGAATAATACATGATTATTCAAAGTGAATAAGCCACGTGGTGCAATCTTAACGGTTCTCACGCTCCTAATAAGAAACGAGATTATTCAAAGTAAATAAGCCACCTGGCGCGATCTTAACGGTTCTCACGCTCCTAATAAAAACGAGTTTATCCATTTGAACATAACCCTATAATATTATATATATATATATATATATATATTATTTTTAACACAAAATAAAATAAAATTATAAAAAGACAAAAACACTTGACTTTAGTGAAACCTTTCTTAAGCAAACTAGCAAAGGTACCAATTCAAAATGAAATGAAACCACAAGGACCCAATACATATGAACAAAAACCAAAGGAAGTTCCCTAACTCCCTCTATACATAACCTATATGAATATATAACCATAGGGGGACCCTAGCCATAAATTTTAGGGTTTAGGGACCCATTCATAATTAACATCAAACCACAAGGATGGAATTGGTAATTTACTCTTCAAAAATTAAAGTTTAAACAAAATAAAATTGAAAAATGGTAGGTTAATAACTTGAAAACGTGGTAAAAAAAATAAATAAATAACAAGTAAATGATATAGATGTAGACCTCTAACTAAATGTTATAAAATATTTTTTTAATATAGTTTGTTAGTATTTGAAATCTTATTATAATTTTAAATATTAAATTTAAAAATCAAAATGTAATTTATTGGTGATTTACATGTGCATTTATATATTTGTTAGGCATACTTGTTTTGCAACCAAAAGCCACTTATGTGATGTCATATATCAGCGTTACATCAGTTTTTCATTATCTTATCCAAAGCTATTTAAAACATAAGTTATATTCAACCAAAACTTTACCCATACTTTTATTAAACAAAAAAGAGTTATCTAAAACATAAGTTATATTCAACCCAAACTTTACTCATATTTTTATTTTATTAAATAAAAAAGAAGAAGAGAGGGGTGGGGGTGTTACTACTCAGCATGTGGAAGTTTGGGGGTTAGAATGGGTTATAAGAGAAAAATAATGTGACGCTGATGTAGCAATGAAAAATATGGGTTATGGGATGTTTACCAAATCTTGTCTGTTTGTCTGTATAGATAAATTTGTCTGTCTGGATAAATTTGTCTGCCTGTATAAATTGATGTTGGTGTTTACCTTTTCATCTGATTCAACAAACTGAATGACATAAATGACCGATATACCCCTAAATATAAATTAGTTGTTTTATGAATGGTTGTTTACTTATTAACCAAAATTATATATCTAAAACACAAATTCAAATTTTAAATCATAAATTCATTCATATAATTTAAAATTCATAAAGATAATTTTGGTTTACTTATTTAACACTGTCACTCGATGAGAATTTCATCATCTCCATTCACCGCCTCAAGTTATTATTAATATTATTAAACATTATTATTATAATAACTATTATTTTAAAGCGTAAGAACCAAAAAGTATTAGAGAAGAGCATAAAGAACTATTGATTTTGGGGCAAATCGAAAATCATCGGCGATGCCTCCCTTCTTGTGAAACCTCCCTCTGTTGCCTCCTTTCTGAAACCTTGTTGTATGAGCTTTTTGTTTTCTTTGCCCCAAATCCTAGTCCTTAACTCAGGCTACGTTTGTAGTGGCCAACGAGAGCCAGCGGCGGCGAGAGCTAGGGGACCACCGGCGGCGACGAGAGGTAAGGGACGACCGGTGGCGACGACGATAGAAATAGGAGTTGTGGTGGTGAAGCTAGGGTTTCTTGAGAGCATGAAGGGGAGTACCAGGTCTTTTTGTAATAAACCCATTGTAAAATATAAGGGTATTTTGGTCTAAAAAACGTCTGAATAGGGACAAGAGCCCGTCTCCTTACTGTGCGAATAAACCACTGTCTTTGCCATTAAGTCATAAGTAAACACCCACATGCGTCTGTGCGAATAAGCCAAAATTTCCATTAAACCCATTAAGTCGTTAGTAAACACACCCTTAGTGTGGGATGGATACTGATGGTCTTAACTGAACACTTATCCTTGTTTATAGTTTATCATCATTTGTTTATTTATTAGTCACCGTTTAAGAATAATAAAATGAGATATGTTTCGATCTTAATATTTTATTTTGTTTCTAATTTTCATTAACGATTTATATTTTCAAAATTGATAATGTATTTATTTTTATATTAAATATAAACTTAAAGATTTCATAGAAAATTATGAAAATATATTGATACTAATATCGAATTAACTATTTAAAACTTCTCGTTCTTTTGTATAATTTAAGAAGTTCTTTAAATAATTTCTTATTATAATGTAATTTAAGTTTAATAACAAGGTAATTTCACTTTTGGTTTATTGATACAAATTTTATGAGGGTCTATAACTTATTAGGATAACAAACTATTCTGTTTTATCACATTTTACTATTAAATTTAATTTTGTATTCAAACACCATTGAATTTTTTTAAATGTTCAAATCTTAGCATTACGATCAGTTATAATAGGTTTTCGCTTACATGACATCTACATGACAATTTTACTTATAACAAGTGGCATCTAAGTGGTAATTACTTATAACAAGTGACTTGTTAGGGTAACTAACTATTCGTTTTACCACATTTTACCATTCAACTTATTTTATTTTTGTACTCAACTTAATAATTATCCTGATTATATTTTAGATATTTTAAATTTAAGATGAGATGTTTATCATGTATTTTATCATGTTTATCTAGAGTTAGTTACACGAATTCAAACATGAGCCATTAATAAGTAGTACTTGTACGCAATCTATTTGTAATATTGACTTTTAATTAATATGCATCAATAAACAATACTTTATGCACAAAAAATGGTTTATAAATTTTTTTGTCAAATGTTTCATAATCTGTATATAATAAATAAGTAACTGGGCTGCCATGTGTTGCCCTCTAGTGAGCCGAAACCAGTATTTTTTTTGCCTAAACGTGTATTTGAACGTAGTTTACACTTTCAATGTTTGAATGGGGAAAAAGGAAATTTTTATACCGATGTCAACCCGGTAATAAAAAGTTTTTCAATGTACTAGAAGCGTGCCCGCGCGCGATGCTGCGCGAATAATCTCGACATTGAAACTTGNTAATTTTTTCAATATGTATCATTTTATAACAAAAATTGGATAGTATATAAATCTAGTCGATCTCGAAAACAAAATAAAACATGTTCAACTTTTAAAATGAATATTTTGTTGAATTTTAAAGTTGAATATTTTGTTGAAGGTATTGACGAGACGATTACAATAATATAATTTGTAAAAAGAAGAAATGTATTTTTTAACATATTTTAGTTCACATGTGATTATTTAT
>LUCG01260705.1:0-18818 GCA_001633085.1 Carthamus tinctorius | reverse complement strand
GGTGAGGTGGTTCCTGCTAGATACATTGGCCACTGTACTTTACCCTTTTCCCTTCATCCTCTTGATCTTAAAAATGTCTTAGTATCTGATAAACTCATCAAGAACCTTATTTTTGTTCGTCGTTTTACCATCGATAATTCTGTTTCTGTTGAGTTTGATCATTTTGGTTTCACTGTGAAGGATCTTAAAACAGGTTCCTTTCTCGTGACTCAAAAATATTTTGCCGAGGATATTTTTTACTTTTCTCCTTTTTGGCATTTTTCATCCCAAGTGACTTCCAAACCTACAAAATGAATAATTATAACAATTAAGTCCGAAAACACAGTGATTTGGATCAAAACAAATGCAAAAACCACGATATCGACACTTATAAATATGTATAATTTTGACGATATCACTCATATTAGCCTTGGGTAACTAATCAGTAAGACGACAATGTGAAAAAATTAAAATTTTCATCCAAAATGACCTCCAAACCTACAAAATGAAGAATTATAACAATTAAGCCCGAAAACACAGTGATTTGGATCAAGATAAATGCAAAAACCACAATATCGACGCTTAAAAATATGTATAATTTTGACGATATCACTCATATTAGCTTTGGGTAACTAATCAGTAAGACGACAAGGTGAAAAAAATTACCCATTTAATAAGTGTTAAAAGTTGATGGCTAAATCTTAAAATTTGAGGAAGTGTTAAAAAACTAGGGATGCTCACGGGATGGGTTGATCGGTTTGAAAGCATTTGAATAACCCAACCCAAATACAAGTGCAGCCCAACCCGTTCGGCTTGGTTGGTTTGATCGGGTTGTGTTAAAAAAAACAATACTGACAATATAAAAATAAATAATACTTTATTTGAAATACGATAAATCATTCAAAAGAATATACGAGTTCATCGAATATTTAGGCATTACATAAAAATTTCCAATGAGTCATCTTATGAGTTCCATTTACTCGTTACGATCGAGTTGTTTTGGGTAATTTATATTTTATATGATCGTAATGCTTTCAACGAAGACTCAATCACAAACCACGTCACCATTGAAACTTCTCTTGAGTTGGGTTAGCCATGGATTGATTCCCAAGTTGATTTAGGCAAAACGTTGCTAGGCTTATCAATTTGTAACCTACTCCAAATTTAACCATTTTCTGATAGGTTACAAATTAAACGCCATGAGCAATTTATACATCTTTGTAGACTCTATAGGAAAAGCACAAGTGCTCCTAGGCTTTAAGATTATATTACATTAAATGCTATAAATATGATAAATACTACATTAAGGTTGTCAGCTTTTATTCAAACCCATCATTAAGAAAGCCCCGTAAAAACCATGAGAGCTGATTCCATAAAAAGTATATCTTTTGAGACATCCCAATCCAAATAATATAAAATCATAGGATATATAATTAAGGGTAACAATGATGGAGAATGAAAGCGAAAAACATTAATAACATTAAGATTTAATATAATAATAGATGACTATTAGATTTAATTTAAAACTAATTATTTATTTCATTTTATTCATTATTTTTAGAGTAAATAAAAGATTTGGTCCCCAAGGTATGTAAAAAGTCATGAATTTAGTTTCTTAACTTCATTTATTACATAATAACCCTTTACATATGTATTTTCTTATGATTTTAGTCCCCGGTGCTAACGTTCATCCATTAAATGAGAGGGCAAAAACATCATTTTAACCTTTTTAATAATTATTTTATCAATTGTTTCAAACAATAAGGACCAAATCCGTAAGACGGAAATTCATTTAACGGTGCATTGATTCCTTCCGGCTCTTCCTTTCCAGCGTCTCCCTCATCCGACGTCTCCCTCTCCAACCCGTTCCCCCTCAGATGTCTCCTCGCCCCGCCTTAATTTCTTGTCCCTCCATCTTCGGCGTGTGTTCCCTTCCCTGAAATCTGCAAACCTTGAGAATTCATTATCCTTCCTGAAATCTTGCGTCTACACCCCGTTGTCAGTTTTTGCATTCCAAACCACTACCAAGGTTCACCACAGAGGAGTATCTCGATGGTTCAGGTTTCTGATGTGCAGAGGAGGTTTTTGGTGGTTCAAGTCTTCATAAGTATCTCAATGGTAAAGGTAAAATAACATGGGGGCAAAGGTAAAAAAAACTTAGACAATGAAGCTACGGTGTTTCTGGTGTCGTCCCAACGTGAGATTGAACCAGATCTATGTGTGTGTATATTATATATATAACGAGGTGAGAATGTCCGCACGTTGTTGCGGGTATGTGTATGTATGGAAAATTTGTATCATGTTACATGTTTGAGAAAGGTTAAGACCATAATCGTTTTTTTAATGTAAATTGTTCTTATTTTGTTTCATTCTGTTGACAGGCATTTCAAGATGGATCATCTTAATGGCTGTTAAATTTCTGAATTCCAAATTTCTTGCAATTCTTTCCCTCTATACTCTCAAGATTACGATTATATATGTATTTAGTGTATTTTAAAATTACACTTGATACCCTTATAATTATTAAGTTAATTTATTTTTTACTTTATTGATTAAATGACGTTTTTAACCCCTTAACTATTTTTTAATACATATATAATCGTACTATAGATAGTATAGAATAAAATAATTAACCTAAAACTTTGGGAAAAAAATATTATGTACTTATCAATAGTTTAATGAAATTATTTGATTATTTTTTGATTAAATACATAATAGTTTATAATTAACCAATAAAAGAAAACGTCTTAATAAAATAAATAAATAAAGTAAAAAGTAAAAAAAATGTGAATTATGTAATTTGAGAATAAAAAATATAAAGATGGTTACTATAAAGACCAAATATGTAATTTAATCAAATATTTTTTTAATGAGTTAACCACTTAATTTAACAAAGTTGGATGGAGAGATGAAAATAGAATAAAAACAAAAATGACATAGATGAAAAAAGTATTTTTCAAAGATCAAGGACGAAAAACGTTATAAATATCAAACCAAAGGGACTAAATCATACTTTCTAAAACTTTAGGGACTAAAATCATACTTTTTAAAACATTACTGTTCATCTACAGTAACACATTCCTGTCAAATGTTATATATAATAATATACATATAATAATTAAAAAAATTTAAATAAACGAATAGATTTGGATAAATTATAGATTTGGTCCCCGAAGTATTAAAAAAAGGATAAAACAATAAGTAAAAAGTTAAAAAGACCAAATTACCCTTATAGTTAACAAGCAAGTCAAATAGTCGTTAGTGTCAAGAACCAAATCCATAACAAATTGCATACTTTAGAAAGTTACTATATACTAAACAAAGTTAAAGAATCAATTTCATTACTTTTGATAAGACCTTAAGGGCTAAATATGTAATTTACTCTTATTCTTGTTCATTGAATTTGAAACAAATCAAACAACCCCCATAATCCCATCAAAGCCGAATGATTTGTTACATTTCTTATCCGAAAGCAGCATAACACCAACTTTGGAATGTAGTTGAAGACAAAAAAAAATGTACCTTCGCCCTCATGGTAAGCCTTAGGTGGTCCATCATCCACCAAATCAAATCCCTTATCCTATATGTGAAAGCCACAAAAGGACACAAAGGTACAGTATAAAAAAATTAAGATAAAATAGACTTCTTTACTTAAAATAAATAAATAAAAAAATTAAAAAAAAAATAAATTAAACCCCAATCTTCATAAAAAAAAACCCTCTCAATCCTGTGGCTTTCATTTCTTTATGCCGTACTCTTGAGTTTGGGGTTCTTCGCTTCTCTCTCTCTCTGTTTGCCAAATCTCTCTTTTGTTACTTTTTTGAGATCCTTTCGTTGAATCAATCACACTGTAAGTATCTTCGATCACTTCGTGTTTCAATTTCTAAACCCTAAGGTATTTTGCATTCTAATGTGAAGCATTTCATCGGCATTTTATGTGTGTTTTAGTGTGTAGTGTGTGTGTGGTGTTCGGATGGCGGGGTTTTGTGTGTTTTTGGTGTGTTTAGGGGTTTAGGGCGCGAGACGGTGTTGGTTACGTGAAATGCGTTTGTAATTTTGTGGATTTGGTGTGTAGTAATGAGGGGGTTTGTTGTTGTCATATGGTCGTGTTTGTGGAAACTAGGGTTTTGTTTTGGGAATGTGTGAGAATAATGTTGATTTTGTTGTGTGTTGATGTGTGTTTCAGAGGAATCATGAACAATGAAGAAGAGAAAAGGTGTCCTTTGTGTGCAGAAGAGATGGATTGGACTGATCAACAGTTAAATCCTTGCAAATGTGGTTATGAGGTTTGGGGTTTCAGCCTTGGGGCATTTATTTGCTTGTTAAAGTTGGTTTATTTGGTGTTTGGCTTGTTTTTGGTTGTGCAGTTTTTATGCAGGTTATGCTATTTTGTTGGAATAATTAATGTGGAATGTTAGTTGGAACTTAGGAAGGACACTCAGACTACACTCTGTGCCAATTCCGTCATCCATCATATGTTGGTATTTAGTTGTAGTAATGTTTTTGCTTGATATTCGTAACTTGGCACATTTAGTTGACGTCCATCTGTGATTCTTGAGGGCCACGGGTCCTCAGAGTGTGTAGGTACTAGTAGCCTAACTGTCCAACCTTTATATAATAGATTTGGGTAACGACACATGTAGTTTCTTTCTTTGAACGGAAATAGACTAATAGTCCTGTCAAAATTCCCCCCTAGTTCCTCTTAAGATGCAGCAATGTATGGATGGTCTGGTATTTATATTTGAATATTGTAGACTTAATATCATACTATATACGGTAAGAAATGAATCAATAGATTTGGCCCCAACTTGAAGTGTTTGACTTTGCTAGGGCATTGTGTCACCACAAGAATCTGGTGAGCATTGTCAAGTGGGTTATAGCAAACATTTTCGCAATGAAAGCATCAGCTTCGTTTTGCATCAAACTATGCGAAACTTTAGCATTTAAGGTTAGGCTGATTATAGATACCTGAAGCTGGAAAAGTGGTCATTGTTTTTAATCTGGTTACATAGGTAGACAAGATGGAAAATTATAATTCTTTGAGTAGTGATGATGCCACTAATGCTGCTAACTTGCTTATTGGGCAATGGACAATAGATTCCTTTCAAATTTCACATCCGTAGAAGCCATCAGCAGTAATGCCCACTGCCCAGCACAAGTCTATTGGTAAACTGGATCCTATATCCTTGTTATTAGAGAGTTTTAGTATTGACCTGATGGTGGTGGTGTTTTAATTGTCGGTCTGGCGTAACTTTTTAAAGCTCACATTAAACTTTCTTCTGTAAATGTTTTTTATTTGGTTGATTTAATGAAGCCTTCTGAGGTTACTTTAGATCTATTAGATATTTTATACAACATGTGGTATAGGTATGATAGTACTTCTGTGGTTTAGTAGCACATGTGCATCAAAATTGCAGTATGTGGTTATTTTGATCCTGTTATACTACCAATACAGGTGTGCGTTTGGTGTTGGCATCACATAATGGACATGGCCGAGAAGGATGCAACAGAAGGGCGCTGTCCTGCATGTCGGACACCTTATGATAAGGATAGGATTGTAGGGTTGGAAGCAAATTTTCAAAGGTAACAATAGGGTCTGACGTCTGTATATTTTATCGTGACATTTGATGTGGAGATTTATAATGTTTGCTTTTTGCACATAGGGTGGTTGCCAATGGTGCAAGTCGAAAACAAAAGCTGCCAAAGGCAAAGCCAAAACCAAATGAAGGAAGGAAAGACCTTAGCAATGTTCGAGTAATTCAGCGAAAAATGGCATATATCATTGGACTACCTCTTGATCTTGCAGATGAAGAAGTGTGCACCTCTCAATCTTTTCTCTTTATGTTTATGTGCGGTTCCATTTTGAGCATGGATGTTCCGTTTTTATAACTATGAAAGTTCTTTTTTCCTTCTAAATTTTTTGTATCGTTGTTAATAAGTTACTTCTTCTGGTGCAGCTATTGCAGCGAAAAGATTATTTTGGGCAATATGGAAAAGTTACAAAGGTTTCCCTTTCTCGAACAGCGGGTGGTGCTGTTCAGCAATTTATCAACGATACTTGCAGCGTGTATGTTTTACGGTCATAAATTTGCATATTTGAGTTGCTCTTATATTGCTTCTAGTGCTACACATCCATGCTCATTGGTGGGTGAGTTTAGCTCCAGTGCTAGAAGCTTTGTCCTGCTGTTTAAAGATATTATAGGCATCTTAGATTTTCCTCGTCGCATGCATTTCTATTGGTGTCCTTTCAGTCACTTCGAGTCAGCAGGCTTCTACTTGTTTATTTAATAAGAATTGTGTTGCCTGTATTGTATTTCTTTTGTTTCTTCATGTATAATTCGTACCGTTCAGTCACCCACTAGGTATTTTGCACGGCAAGGGTATGTTGCTATGACCTGTGAGTAATTCACAAAACCTGCTCTCCTAAGAATTGTTGGGGTGCGTTCGTTTGATATGTTCCATATTCTTCAATCATTTATGTGAGCCGTCTCCGTGATGCAAGGATGGATGATGGTGTCCACTAAATGGAAATGAGAAATGAAGGAATATTGGCTGAACAAACGGACACTTCTATTTCAATTCTCATTTGAGATTGCGTGGATCCCATGTACATGATCTCTATATGTTTATTTGAAGATGGCTAGTAGCTAACCGCTCGATCATGATTTGATCTTTCTTTGCTCTCAGATATATTACTTACTCAAAAGAAGAGGAAGCAGTGAGGTGCATTCAATCCGTGCATGGTTATGTTTTGGACGGCAGGCTTTTAAGGTAATCACGTCAGTTTTAGCCCTTTCTCACCTGTATTCATGTGCAATTGTTATGGCATTTATATTCTTGATTACCATTTCAAATTCAATTTTTGCAGAGCATCATTTGGGACTGCAAAGTATTGTCATGCATGGTTGAGGAATATGGTATATACGAGATGATGAATTCATCAACTCACTATTTTAATTTGATTTCCTTTGGGAATTTTCGGTTCAGAATAAATAGAGTTAACATGAGATTTCTTTTGATGGCCAGCCTTGCAACAATCCCGCATGTTTATATTTGCATACTGTTGGTGCTGAAGAAGATAGTTTTGGCAAAGATGAAGTAGCTGCAGTTCATACTAGGTATCGCATCTGTTAAATTTTCTTGGATAGTGACTGCAAATTTAAATATTGTTATACTGCTGAGTCTATTTTATGGAAGACTGGAAAATTTAGATAGTTTTTTACTAAAAAGTTCAGATTTTTAAAAAGATTTGCTAGTTAAGTTTCTCATGCGGTCCTTGTGAATTTTTAGTTATTCTTTCCTGCTTTTGCTCCTATTTTCTGTTGCTAGTTTTAATATCTTTTCAAGTAACATGTCTTGTGCTGACTTCAATGATGTTTTTTTTTGCCTCAATCTTCTATATCAGGAATAGGGTTCAAGAAATAGTTGGTGCCACCCAGTATTTGCATAGGCGCTCGGGAAGCATGTTGCCACCACCTATAGTTGACCAATTAAATAACCACAGTGCCGCTGCTGAGGAGCCTATGTATAACAATGGCCTGAAAGTAAGATATTTACTGTTACCTCTTGTGTTATTTATCTTTCACCATTTGTAGCAATCTGAAACATAAGTTAATGATCAGGACCATAGAAATCATTTATGCTCTAATACATATATGGGCCAACTTTCTTCCGACTGTATAGCCATGTTTCTTCTACCATTTGTAAATTGTAATACCATACCTAATATATTGCTTGGGATTTTGTGTGATCATTATTGTTCAGGATGTAGCTTATGCAGTAGTAGCTTCAGGTGATCACTTGTCTTGTTCTAAAGAGAAGGATGGGTCTATCAGGCCGTCCAAACAAATGGCAACTTTTGTAGATATTGTTGGGCGGTCCTGTAATTCAGGTTCCAATAAAGATGTGAGTTCAGATGAAGAAGAGCGGACATTAAACTTATTCTCTGATAGTAACCATGTTGAGAGGGAATGCTCAGATTCAATGCTATTGAAATCGTCAACTTCCAGCCAATTCGATAATGCAGCATCAAGGAGCAAATTATATGGCGAGCCTTTCAGGGAAGCTTCAAAACCCCTTTCGGTAGAACGATCTGATTCATATCTTGATGACTCAAACATCACAAAAGAACAATATGGTCTGGCGATAGATTCTGGAAGACAAGTACTGGATTGTTCATATAATAGTACAAAAGAACAATCAAGTCATCAGGCTTCTTTCCTTCCTTCTTATCCTGCCAAGACAACTAAGAACTCTAGTGATGATTCTTGGTGGCATACTGACTATCATAATCAGATTAGTGCAGACCCTGTACATAGTTATGCAGATCAAGAAGATCGTATACCGTCATCGTATATAAGTTCGGTATCGAATGATGGATACAATGAGAAGAAGTTCCAAAGTTCAGCTAAATCGGATAGGATATACAGGTGCTCTAACTCGTTTTCTAATGAAGAAATCGTAGAGCACTTGAGACGGCTTGATCATGATACCCTAGTGAATAATGATGAAAATTCTGCTGCTGTGGAAAGTAGTATAATATCTGATATTTTGGCCATGGATTTAGATGGATCCGATAGTTCAACTTTCCCTCAAACAGTAGCTGGACTGTTTGAAGCAAGAGATGGGCGGCATGGTTCTTTGCGAAATTTTCAAAATAATGACCAATCGAGATTCTCATTTGCTAACAAACATGGATTTTCTGGTCAACAAAATGACTTGGGATCTGCTTCTAGCAATATTGCTCAGGAATTGAATTTTTCTGTTCTTCAGGATTCTTGCGAGAACAAGGACCATTTGTACAAATCCCAACATCATGGTATGTATATCTCTCTCATATGCATACAACATTTTGCTCTAGAAGCTTATGGTTTTCAGGATTTTTGTTTCCGTTTTCTTTATCTCATTACTCCATGAATTGTTTATCTTCATGACTGCATGTGAATTACTCCAAGTTATGATATACAAGTTGTACTACTTCTACAACCTCACCTGATTGCGTTGAGCATCATCTATGTCTTGGTTTCTACCAATATAGTTTAGATATGAATTTTGGGATTTCTTTTTATTATCTCGATAAATCTCCTTATTTATTATATTTGTTTTAAAACAATAGCATCTAGGGCTCAGAACTTCACGCCACCAGGATTTTCCATGCCCAGCAAACCCCCTCCTGGGTTTTCTGCTTCCTGCTTGAGAAATGAACAGGCTATTGCTGCCAGCTCTGGTAAACAATCTCTTTGCACCCCTTCTCTCTTTCTGTATATTTACTTATATATGTTATTTATGCTCTCTTTGTCTACAAAATATTACAGCACTTTGATCTTGGGATGTCTCATCCGACATCTCCTTTTTGGTGATTCAAGCTAACACGAAAAACCAGCAAACCATCCTAAATCCTACTGAAATCAATGGTCTGAACCAATGAACCAATTACCATAGTTTTGTGTGTGTGTGTGTGTGTATATATATATATATATATATATATATGGACACATTATGTTTATTACTTCTAGTATTTTCTTAAAATGTGGGACGTGCAACTACCACAAAAATTAAGACTTTAGAGGAGGTAGGTAAAAAGTTCAATTTCAAACACTAAAAACAATGAAAGATTGAAAAGTTCTAACAAAGTCGCACCATCTAGAAAGGCACCAAACATAAGTCCTTGACTTGCAAAAAGTCAAAACCTGCTAGCTTGGAACCCTACTTTCATGGTCTGAGTTATAATTCCGGTAGTCCACATAGGCACAATGTAATCATAGAATACTCTTAAGAGTAATGCATTATTATCTATGTTATACTAGGTCTTATTGTATGTGTAGAAGTTTCATGAAACATATAGGAAGCTAGAACATGTCCGATGAAGACTTGAGTGTTTCATGGTTGTTGGATGTTATCAGAAATAGATGACCTAATTGAGATTGTTTTGCTCTTCCATGTTTCTTCAGGAAGATATGTTAGGAGTGGATATCATTATCGTTCACCATCACTGGGGAATCTAAGCAATAGCAGTGATGATCTTCTTATTGATCCTGCTACCATTGTTGGTGGAGGCAAAGCTTCAACAAATGGGCTGACCAACTCATGGGCCTCATCCTTTTCATCTCGATGCTCTAGCTCGTTTGACGAGGACACAAAACACTGGCCTTTCATGCAACAACAATCTGCAGCCGCCACCGCCATACATCGTGAGCCTCAATTTTCTCAAGCTACAATGCAGCAACAACACCAATTTGCTACTCATGATGATTTTGGTGGGCTGGTGGATCTGCACCACCAGAGCTACGACCCGTTCACCCAACTCCCGAAGTTTGGAAACGGGTATCCAC
This sequence comes from Carthamus tinctorius, assembly GCA_001633085.1. Classification (NCBI taxonomy): domain Eukaryota; kingdom Viridiplantae; phylum Streptophyta; class Magnoliopsida; order Asterales; family Asteraceae; genus Carthamus; species Carthamus tinctorius. The sequence continues at coordinate 8,508 of LUCG01260705.1, read as the reverse complement.
AGTTGCAGTTACAGTTGCAGGAGGGTCAGCAACATGGTCCTAGAAGTGAGGTAGAAAGAGGGTTTGGGTTTGACAGTTTGTTGCCTGGTTATGGTGACTATATGTTCCAAATGCCCACTTCGGGCGATGTATACACCCGGGTGTTTGGAATGTAAAGAATCCCACCTTCTCTTCTGGTTTGATGAAATGAAATGAGCACGTTACTCTCAGTTTCGTGTGTATTAAATGAGCAAAGTTTGGTTGTGCCAATCTCATGAAAATTGCAACTAATTTTGTTTTCAGGTTGTCTCTTTGTTGATTGCAATCTGTGTGGTCAGGAGGTTCAAAATCACATGAAAACCAAAACATAGTTGTACACCTGCATCTGCATGCACGCATTTTGCTCAGGGTAACTTTGAGTTTGAATTAATTAATAGAAGTTCGAAATGCCGGATTTGGTTTTTTGGTACTCTAAAAAAGAAAAGAAAAAAGGGTCCTATTTTGCATTTTGAACATATTTTTGAGGTTAACACGTTGGTCTCTTTACACTAATACATCCATGGAACATCCAATTATCACTGAAAGTTGTAAGAAACAGTGATGATAGTAAACAGAAGGAAGTGGTAAAAAGTTGTAAGGAACAATATCAAGTCATTTGTTGTACACACAATACAAAAGCAGAGAAATGAATTCTATGACATTATTATTGCCAGTGATGATTACTACCAACAGACATGGTAGTGTTTTAACCAATTTGATTAGTAAAGTAGTGGGAAGATGTACCCTAGGCATAGGCATCAGGATGGAAGCATCGTGATGATGATATGCCTTGTTTATTTGTTGAAGAAGAGAATCCTGATGATGCTGCAGTAGCTGATGAAACAGAAACCGGAAAAGGCACACCATGGCCTCTCAGCATTTGCACCTGCCATGCTGAGTTTAAAGGAACAACACTTGCACCTTCCTTTCCTATTGCTATTTCCTGCCAATAGGGTACAAATTACTTGTTAAATTAGTTACTACCACCACACTTATTTCATCATCATATCCTTGAAAAAATGCAGGGATTTATTTGGTTTGCAGGACTTGGGTGGGATTTGGAATTGGATTCCGTTACGATATTGCTTCTGTTTTAAATGTAAGTCTCGAATTGAAATCCCAAAAACCTTGGATGTAGAAATCCTGTGAAGGTAATTGGTATTTTCATATGATTTATTTGTATTAATGTTTTAAAATATGTTAAACATTCACTTGGTAATAACCAATTCGTAAGAGGTAACTGATTTTTTATAATTTGTTTTTTTTTTTCTTAATTCAACTATAAAGAATGGAATCCAATAGCATTCTTCCACAAACTCAAAATCCCTAAAAAAACATTCGGTCAAACCGGACATCCCATGAATTCTCTACCATGATGATTCTCTTATATTGTTAGATTGCTCAAGGATGATGATGATTGGTTAGTTTTATACTACAATATCCGTGTTAATATGGATCATATTAGTTCAAATGTAAGATTTGACATATCATATAATCGGAAACAAACAACCCATAATGCATAATTTATTATTACCTCATAATTTGGTATGAAACCAGAATACATGGTAGGAGTAGGCCATACGGGATAGTGCTTGGATACTCCCGTGTTTCCACCCATACCCATAGAAGCAGGAACGCGAGTCTGAACCTGCAAATGGGGATGAAAAGTCATCACTTGCATTCCTATCATGTGCACACCTTTTCCAACATAGAACTGCTACAACTTATATAAATAGAACATATGATTTCCTTAAATGGTATTGGGGGGCTACCTTATGGTGAAACACTGATTGCCACACAAAGTATGTCTAGACAAATCACGAAATCTGAACTCTAATAGATGATAAAAGGGGTACCAACAACCATAAAATTCCTATGTGATACTATTTCCACCATTTCACATACCTTCAGTCTTTTCTCAGAAGGTAATTCACAAGTTGTAAAGCACATATCCATGTTCTGAACATTGTCATTCCCCTTTGGACTGTCTGTGGTGGGAGAAACCCAGAGGTTGAGATCAAGATTGTGACCACTTGCTGCAAATAATGAGAATTTAACAAGTTGTGGAAAATGCATACATCAACAGATCGTTTTATGTTCGACTCCAGGAAGAAAGAGAATAGAAAGGAACAATGGAGAACTTATAAACAACGAGTACCTTCATCCATGGTTTCCAAACTTATATCCGTTCCATAAATGCTTGGGTCAAAGTTGGTGACGGCTTCCCTGCCATTGCATTTTATGGCAGCTTTGTCATAAGCCCTGAATTCAGAAAACACAAATTGCAAAATGTTGTTGGATAATTCCCTGAGCTGTCTTTAACACATCAAGTTTCAAGGATCATGTAAGCATAAAATTGCAAGAACCTTGCAGCTTCTACTTCGTTGTCGAATAATCCAAGGTAAACATACCTGCAAACCAGCATTGTAATCTTGTAGATAAAAAAGGGTCCTAAGAGCATTCACAATGAAATTATATTTTAAGAACCTAACGAGAAAGTATACTACTACTTCAAGTGTTGTATTTCATCTACCGAGCATCGATATCACAAAATAGTTTCAAGAATGGTCCTTACTTTTTCCCAAGAAGCTGACCCATCCGAGCCTCCCATCTGCCACATTTGTGAAGGGTTACCCCTCGGTATTTTGAACTCCCTCGTGAGAATCCAGTGCTCTGCCTACGTAGTATATGGATGAATTCTTCTTTAGACAAATTTTTTGCCTGTTGCATTTATTTCAAGGCGTTAGTTAACCTTATAGCAGTCAAGAAAGTTACAGACTCATCAAACAAAACATCTAATGAAATTCTAACCACCTGTGCCATATCTTCCTCATATTCATTTATATGAAAATTGATATCAGCATCAATTCCACGAAACTTGATAGCAGCCCGATCATAAGCTCTAAATTACAATTATTCAATCAAGTCAAAACCACATTAACAAATAGTACTTTGTAACGACAAGAAAAAGGAAACTCTAACCTAGCTGCAGCAAGGGCAGTGTCAAACCCACCTGCAATTACATATTCTTGTTAACATATACATATTAGTGTAGGTTCAAACAATATAAGAGATATCAAGCAGGCTGCTTACCTAAATAGACTTGTTTCCCACAATCCCTGAACAGAGGAAAAACAAAAAGATCCAATTGATTAAATATCAAATGGGACAATTGTACACAGTCAGTACCAAATTCACAATTATAGCGAAATCCACACAAAATTATTAATCCAAATCCCATTCCAACTGGAAATTGGGTACAGTTTTATGGTGAATTTATAGTATATATATTGTTCATATTTTGATTGGTCAGCGTTCCAATTTTATGGTCTTCATAGTAGGAAAAGTAATAATAAATTCACTTGGCCAATTAAAACTTTCCAAATTAGGATGAGATTGCATCATACCAGATATGTGATTCCCATCGACCAGTCCGACGATAAAACGTCACACCACGATACTGTGAACTTCGAGACCTTGGTCCCCGCCGGCTCTTCTTCGCCTGCTGCGGCGGCGGCGACTGCACCGGAAGGTTCTGCGGCACCTGTGCAGGCTCCGGTGCCGTGAGATTCAACCACTGCGATCCAAGCAAAGACGTCGCCATCGGCAACGACGTTATCGATCGAGAACCTAATAACTCCTCCTCCTCCAACTCCAATTCACAGTCAACCGGAAAAAACTGCCTCGTAATCAATCCGCCGGATGTTCCATTAGAAACCTCCTCCACGTATCCTGATCGATCGACGATTCCGAAACGATAAGACCGCTTCTCGATGTTTCCATAAGCAGTATACGATACGGCGTCTTCTTCATCGGCATTGGCGACCGGAGGATCGTCGTCGGCGTTCAAAACGTCCGATGAAACCGAAGTACCGGAATGAATCTCCGATTGACGATCTTCCAAAACGTTCTCCTCCTTAGTCCCGAAATCAACTCGATCGCGATTATCACCAGAATCATCGAAAGATACTGCTACATCGGTATTAAGATCCAACATCTTCAATACACCAATATTCGTATAGATTGCAAAACGAACTATCGATATAGCTCGATCATACAATCAAACTAAATCACTTTTTCAGCATTTTCTGATTGATTCATGAGAGAGCTAGCTAGTTTTGTTTTCGATCGAATCAAAACTCAGACACACAGTGAAAAGGTGTAACTGTGTGAGAGAGAGAGAGAAACAGTTGAGATCTGAGACACATCAGATATTTCGGAGGGGAGGGAAATCCAACGAACTTTTTTACACACACAAACACATTTTCAGTGTGTGTGTTAACAAACACAGAAGAGGAGAAAATGGAAAGTCAGAGAGGGATGGTTCATGGTTGGTTGGTTGGGTTTTTTAGAAGAGAGAAAGAAATTAGAAATAACAATGATAGGTGTGATATAGAGTCGTATAAAGCGACATCGTTTTAGTTTTCATTAGAAAAAAATGCTTAATTTGGATTTTTGTGACTTTTATTTTGTATTTGTTGCAACTTGCAAGTTTTTTATAAGATATTTTGCAACTTACAATGAATATTATAATAAATGTTGAACCTTTCTCTTTAAAGTTTCCATTAAATATTTTAATTAATGCCATGATAATATTGGTTTGGATTTATAAAATTCTACTTTACCAATAAAAAGTTTATTCATTTAGATTTGTCTTAAAAGGAGGTTATTGAAAATTCTACTTTACCAATAAAAAGTTTATTCATTTAGATTTGTCTTAAAAGGAGGTTATTGTTACCAGATTCAACTCCATCTAATAATATAATTATAGAACCAAGTTCAAATGAAATCTGAAATTTGATTTCGAGCGTCAGGACAGTCGAGAACGTGGGACGTGTCATATTCGGTTCATATTCAATCGGAATTATTCAGACTGAATGCCACGTGACACGTTCTCGATTATCTTTACACTCACAATCGAATTTAAGTTTTCATTTAAACTTTCGTCTATAATTATATATCTATTTAATGGTTGCAATCCTATATCTCACTTTTAACTTATGTGTATATTTATTCTTTTGTTTAACCACATAGGATCTAATAAAGTTGTATTATTATTCATATTGATATCTAGACATTTAACCAAATAGTTAATCTTTTAATCATAAAAAAAGTAGAATAAGAATGATACAAGTTGTTTTTTCTCAATTTTATTGTAAAGAAAATTCAAATTTGCAAAATTAATCAATTAGTTTTAAGTCAAATTAAAGACCTCTTCATAAAACATTTATTATTAAGAGACATCATCCTTTTGTGGGAATATGTGGAACCCCATATGTAATCTCCAAAAGATCCCTTGAGGATAGAAGGGGCGTTCCAACATATATAGTGAAGATTTGGTCCAATTCTAGCCGATGTGGGACTCTAACAATCCTCACTTGACTTATCGGTTAACATTCTTGGTGAACATCTTTGTTCGCTAAGCGTTTAACAGATAAAATAAGATAAAAGATAGTTGTAACTCTTAAATGTATGACTTATTTCCAAGATTGTTAGAGCATCTCCAATGGAGGTTTTTACAAGAATCTTGCTTTTTGTACTTTTTGTTGCCACCTCACTTTCCAACGGATTAGAATAAAAACTCATGTAAAAGTGTACAATGCTAGTTCTTATAAGAACCTCTTCTAGTGGATCCCATGTATTTTTTCTAACTTAAATAATTGTTATTTATGTATAATATTGATATTTAAAAATTCAAAGAAAAAATAAAAAATAGCAAATTTGTCATTTCATACAAAAATCAAGATAAGAACCAAGGTTCTTATTTAAGAACCTAAAGAAGATGAGGTTCTTATAAGAATTCTTCATAATGGTAGTTCTTATAAGCCACTATACTTTTTGCTTATAAAAACTTTGCGTCGAAGATCTTCTTACTGTTAAAATAAACCAATATAATAATAATAAATGATATTTAATAGAGGAAACATGATTGATGTTGTCAATTTCCAAATAAAAGGGTTGTGCATATGTGGTAGAAAATGCAAACATTAAAATATATCAATATGTTTATGTCGACTTGACCCTCATGCCTCAATGATCAACCACCAACTGAATTAATAAAAAAATGTTATATCAATAATATTAAAGGTTTCTGCTTTTTTGGTTTGTTTATAAATAGATATGATAAATAATGTTTCTTAGTTGTTAAAAAACTAAACACAGCACCATTTTCAGTTGATATTTATGTTTGCAGATTAACAAATAACAAAGATTATAAGATATCGTGAATTAATTTGATTTGTAACTTTTTTTCAACTTTTTATTGTTAAATTGCTTATCAACTCAAAAATTGTTGTATTAACATGTTTTATTGACTTTACTTGCATCCAATAAGAGTGAAAAATATTCTAAAAAAGGTAGGCGGAAATGGAGTTGTTGGCCGTTGAAAGTACGCTAGCATCTTTCCTTTTTAAGCACACATCAATAATTATCATGTCTCTTATGCTTTGGTGTACCAGCCAGACTCAAAATAAAATATGACATAACAACATTTAGTAGAGAAATATTAGGATAAGGAGTTAGGTCATCCGTAGCGCGCTCCGAGGGTCAACCCTCTGAACCCTGATGTCATATCTGCGTCACATCAGCCTTTTCTCTCTTATACGTTCCTTACTTAAACTAACGTACCACTTACCTTAAACTAACCCATACTTTTTCTTGTATTATTATTTTAATATAATATATAAGAGAGAGAAAGAAGGAGAGAGAGAGAGACGGGTTAGGCTCGGGTTTGGAAACCCGACCTCCTCACCCATACCCTCTACCCGCAAATGGAGTACCACCTACCCTCTCACTCGAGGACGGTACGGGTAGCCTTAGGGACCTGGTTGTATAAGACAAAAAACTTTTACTTAAATTTTTTTAGTTGGAACAACATGAATTTGTTGAAGAATGTAGGACATAACAAAAAATTTAGCAATTTATCCTCATTTGATTTAACTTTAAGGGTTGGGTTTTGGTAAGAAGTTGAGGTTAACATAAGAAATATTGATTATCAACTATTGGATACATGTTATAATGAGATGCACCAGATCAATTCCCTTATAAAACGCAATTCATTGGAGGACATGACATTAGAAGAGAACAAGGGTTCAAATCTACTTCTCATATTTCTCAATGTTAATTCAACTCTTCAAACGATCATTTGCCATAAATTTAATATGGTATTTAGTTTAATGATCACCACCGCCATAAACAGCTATTACCACAAGCAACGACCACTGGCGACCAGCACAATGATCACCACCTCCACCATCGTTGGCTACCACTACCATTACCACTACGCACCACCACCACTTCCTCCTCCACAACTACCCATAATTGTGGGTCCCATAGTTGTCTACCATTCCACAACCATTAGGGATGGACCCAGAACAATTTTTAAACGGTGACATCATATAATTAAGTNTATTGATTTCGATGATTTTTTTTTGTTGAACTGACGGATTTTTAGGTTTTTGATTGATTTCGAGAGGATTTTTCGATTTTTGGTTGATTTTGAAAGGATTATTCGGGTTTCGGTTGATATCGAAAGGATTATTTGGGTTTTCGGTTGATTTCGAAAGGATTTTTTGGTTTTTTGGTTGATTTCGAGANTTTGGTTTGTTTTGTTGATTTCGAGAAAATTTTTAGGTTTTTTGGTTGATTTTGTGAGAATTTTTTGTTTTTTAGGTGCACCCCTTAGAAGTTCGAAAACGATACGATGACACCCTCCAGAACGATATAGTTGCACCTTCACGAAACTAAATTTATTTACCTTTTACCGGAGAAATAATAGAGTAGCACATGCCATCGTGAGAACCACTAGAGGTCCGTCCTTGACAACCACCACCGCCTATTGTTGTCGTCACTATCACCTACGGACACTTCCACCACCATCAACTACCTACCACCGTCCATCACCACCACCACCACATAAGCCAACACCTTCTTCACCTCCTATACAACCACCACTTTCGGCCGCAAGTCACTATCGTCGCCGCCAACCTCCTCTACTTCAATCAACCCCTCCTCTTGCACTACCACCTTAACCGCTGTACAAAATCATTAAGCAATATTTAGGGGCAATTTTGTTCAGCCCAATCCTTTCTTGTCCTACTCATACCAGTGGCGGACGCAGGATTTTTACCGAGCGAGTGCACCTTTTAATGTCCGTAAAGTCGCTCGATGTTTTTTAGCATAATTCTGCCTTTAGAAGATTTTTTGTTGATTTTGGATCATTCTTACAAGTTTTTGTTGATTTTGGATCATTCTTTAAAGTTTTTGGGTAATTTCGAGAGATTTTTTAAGTTTTTCAATTGATATCGAGGGATTTTTTTAGGCTTTTTAGTTGATTCAAAAGAGTTTTTGGGTCTTTTTATGATTTCAAGATAGTGTTCAAGTTTTTTTGTTTGATTTTGAAACAAATAAATCATGTACATATTAGAGTAAATTACACTTTTGGTCCCTGTGGTTTACCAAAAGTCTCACTTTTGGTCCCTACAGTTTAAA
>LUCG01260664.1:0-10018 GCA_001633085.1 Carthamus tinctorius | reverse complement strand
GCAGTCGGTGTGGCAGACCGGTGGCGGAGATGATGGGTCGTATGGGAGTGGAGGGAGCGGTGGTGGTGGTGGACAAGGGGGGATTGACGGCCAAGGGTAAGTTTGTCTTTTTACCTCTTTTACCCAATTCCCAACTTCTTCTTTTTTTGGTTTTGTTGGAAGTGATGATATTCATATGTTGATATCAAAGTTTGAATCTTTTTTTTTTCTTATAGCTATTTGATTGATTTTGTTGAATTTTTTTTAATTTTTTGAACAATGATTTGTGTTCTTGAATGCTTTTATCTCATTGCTATTTTTTTTATACAAAAATCTTGTTGTTTGTTTATGGGGTTGTTCAAAATCCTCATCTTTTTGACAAAATAAATCATGATTTTGTTCATTTTGCAAGAAATATGAGAATTTAGAACAATCCCAGGAAAAGATTGAGAATTTGGAACAATCCCAGAAAAGGAGTTTGAATCTTTTTCTTATTGCTATTTGATTGATTTTGTTGATTTTTTAAAAAAATTTTGAACAATGATTTGTGTTCTTGAATGCTTGTATGCTATTCTTGTTCTTGCAAAATGTTGTTGCTCAAAAATCTTCATCTTTTTAACAAAATGTATCAAGATTTTGTTCATTATGCTAGAAAGATGAGGATTTAGAACAATCTCAGGAAAAAAAAGTTGAGAATTTAGAACAATTATAAAATAAATCAAGATTTTGTTCTTACAGAATCTTGAATTTCATTGTGTGATTGTTCTAAATTTGCAATTATGCTTGAAAATTCTTTACTTTTTGTGGGATTGTTTTAACTTCTCATCTGTATACTATGGCCAAATGATCAAAGTTTGAATCTTTTTTCTATAGCTATTTGATCAAGTTTCTTGAATTTTTTGAACAATAATTTGTGTTTTTGAATGTTTGCATCTCATTGCTGTTTTTTACAAAATCTTGTTGTTTCTTTATGGGATTGTTCAAAATCTTCATCTTTTTAACAAAATAATTTATGGGGTTCTTATAAAATCTTGGATTGGAAATGTGAAATTATGCTGTATAATTCTCTTTTTTTATTTTCTGGAATTGTTTTAAATTTTCATCTTTCTGGTAAAATGATCAAAAAATTGCATCTTCTTTATAGCTATTTGATTAAGCTTCTTGAATTTTTTGAATCTTTTGAACAATAATTTATGTTCTTGAATGTTTGTATCTCATTGTTGTTCTTACAAAATCTTGTTGTTTGTTTATGGGGTTGTTCAAAATCTTCATCTTTTTGACAAAATAATTTATGGGGTTCTTACAAATTGACTTTGTTGTGTGATTGTTGTAAATGTGAAATTATGCTCTACAATTCTCTATTTTTATTTTGAGATTGTTTTAAATTTTCATCTTTCTGGCAAAATGATTAGAAATTGAATCTTTTTTATAGCTATTGGGTTAAGCTTACTGAGTTTTATTCATTAATCAATATTTATGTTCTTTTATGTTTGTATCCCATTGTTGTTCTTGTTGTTTCTTTATGGGGTTGTTCTAAATCTCCATCTTTTTAGCAAAGATAAATTAAGATTTTGTTCATTTTGGCAGAAAGATGAGAATTAGAAAAATCCCAGAAAAGAAATGAGAATTTAGAACAATTGCAAAATAAATCAAGATTTTATACTTACAAAATCTTGAATTTCATTGTGTGGTAGTTCTAAATTTATTCTCTAAAATTCTCTATTTTTTTCTGGGATTGTTTTAATTTTTGCATCTTTCTTGGGAAATGACCAAAATTTGAAGTTTTGGTGAGCTACAATGTTATACTTTATAATTTTTGTTTCATTAACAAAAGTTTCTGTTTCTTAAATGTGTTTTCTCTCATTTGTTCTAACAAAATCTTTACTTTCCCCAACGTGATTGTTCTAAGTGTGAAATTATTATGTTCTACAATCTTGATTTTTCTTCATGAGGTTGTTCTAAAGGTGAAATTTTGTTCTAGAAGTTCTTTCTTTTTCCTTGTATGGAATTGTGCTAAATGTGGAATTATGTTCTACTTTTCTTGATTTTTTTTTCATGGGGTTGTTGTAAAAGTGTAATTTTTGCTCTACAAATCTTGTCTTTTCTTTATGGAAATGTTCTAAATGTGAAATTATGTTCTACCATTCTTGATTTTTCTTCATGGGGTTGTTCCAATGGTGAAATCTTGAATTTCCACCATGGAATTGCTCTAACTGTGAAACTAATCATTTGTGTTTTGGTTAATTATGTGCTAAAGAAATGGATCAACTCCCATTCACAAGAGTGGGTCCATGGACACTTTCTACGCCTTGTTTTTGGTGCGTTAAACGAGTGGGGGGGAAAGCTCAAAGTTGTTAATATTTTGAGAACCAACTATTCCATGAGCCGTTCACGATGAATAGCCTTTCTTTACGAATATTATTCATCATGACTATCGGTATTCACAATGCATTTTCTGTTCGCTATACCAGTTACATGTATCTTGCTTGCTTGTTTCGTGATAACCATGAGAGGGCTTTAGATGCGTTTGGTACTGCATGACAGAGCTAAAAAACTTGTCGGTCTTTGGTGCCACCTATAAAAAATCAGGGAGATTTGGTAAGTTACTAGACTACCCATGTCACATTTAAAAGCCTATAACCATCCGCAAGTTTTCCACCCGCCTACCTCACTCTTAGGCATTGTTTGGTAAAAATAAGTTAACTTATAAGTTAGTTTATAATTCACCTTATAAGTCAGGTACATGTTTGGATGGATCATAAGTTAACTTATAAGCTAGCTTTTTGAAAAGCTTCTCTCACTAACCTTTTGGTGATTATGGGACTTTTTATTTTTTTTTATTCCAAATATACCCTTGCTAAGTTTTATACCATTAATTTTCAAACATGTCTTTTTTTGTCCTTTTACAGTCATAAGCTACCTTGTCAGCTAGTTTTTACCAAACGTAACTTATTCATCAGCTATCTTATCAGTCACCAGCTACCTTATCAGTCAAAAGTTACTTATCAGCTAGTTTGCCAAACATATTACCCGCCTGGTATCATCCCATCCTGTCCTGTTTGTGTACCAAGCAAACGCACCTTTAAGAACAAATAAACATGGGTTTTTTAGCTGATACTTAACAATTTGTGTGCTTTTCAACAGGACCCTTGAATCTTGATCATATTCATGTGGGGGATTTGTTTTTTTTTGGAAGAGGTATCCCAGACCACATTGGGCCCAGACTAATCCTCGGCAATTTTTGGGCCGAAGCCCGACTGCTAAAGCATGCAACCCGGGGTCGAAGCCCCCGTACCTCCAGAATGCGTCCCCCAGGGCTCGAACTCGGGTTCACCACTATGTAGTGCCCAAGCCTTTACCACTAGGCTAACACTCCTTTGGTTGTGGGGGATTTGTTATTATTACACAAAATAAAAATATATAATATCTTTTGTTTCTTGATTGCAGCTAAACAGCAAATGGGGGTATGTGGCTGGTGGGTTTCTTTAATTGTAATGGGATGGTGAAGAAGAAGAAGAAGATGATGATAGTAATACCTGCAAATTATGGTGGTATGCAGTTGGGGTTGCTATACAAGGTGTAATTGAGATTAAAAAGAAAAAAAAAAACTTAGTTTGGATGATTGGATATGCAGTTAGAGTGTTAGATTTGTGTATAAAAACAACCCTTTTAAGATCAAACAATGTGCAGCTGGAATTTGACGACCATTCTCTTCATGTTTTCTACTCTTTTCGTTAATGTTGTTTTAGCCGAAAAGCTGGATGTTGGTTGATAAACTAGCTCTTAGGTACCAGTAGGTGTGTTTGGTAAAATTAGGGGTTATCTAGTTGGTTTTTCATCGAGGATAAAGCTGTTTACGTGCATTAATTTGTTTACCAACACTTCCATGCGATACCTTCGTAGGGTTAACTGCGACCTGCTGCGTTAGCATTTGAATACTATTTTCTGTATTTTCTTGGTGTTGCCGTCGGTGTGTTCTACAGCTATGTAACAGCTTTGGTGTTGGATGAGTTTATTTCTCGTGAATCTCCTGACCCAATTTGCTGCTTACTGGCCTTCTCTGCAAAATTTGTATCGGGTTTGGGGTGCGTCGCTCGGATCTTGTTTGGGTCTTGTATCTTTGGTTACCTTTGTTGTATTCGGTCGGATTTTTGTTTAATACAAGCTGTCTTGCCATTAAAAAAAAAAACTAATCCGTCGGATTTTTGTTTAATACAGGTTGTCTTGCCATTCAAAAAAAAAAAACCTAGCCCTCTTAACCGGATTTTAAATATTTTTTTTATATCTTAATATTTATAAATTTTCTTTTATAAGAATTTGTGTTTCAAATAAACTATGCCTAAAATTTTATTTTATATAACTTATTTTAAAAACAATTGTATGATTTTGAGAGTGTTTTAATTTAAAAAAATAACATCACGAACTCACTTGCTATACAAGAGAAATAGTCAAAAGGATATATATAAAATATTTACTATAGCAATAAAATATTAATTACATTTAATAAAATATTGTTTCTCTCTCCTACATATTTATTTCAAAAACTTTTATTGACGAAAAAATAATAAAATATTGTTTATCTCTTTTAAGAAATTTTAGAGATTTCTTTAAATTTAGAGTTTTTTACAATCTCTCTTTTCTTTTTTCTATTTTAGCATACAAGATAATATAATTCTTAGAGCATAAAATTGCTAAAATTTTATTTTTCTTTATTTTATCATAACTGTTGGAGATGCTCTAACAAACGATGATCAATTAGAATTTTAGTGATTGAATGGGCTTTAAGCAGTCTGTCTTGAGCTTCAATCTATAGTTCTATACAAGTGATGAAGTGAAGTGAGTGCAGTCCCTTGCTTATGTCAATTGTAATCAGGTCCGGCCCTGGGGCCGTGCACCCCGTGCGATCGTACAGGGCATCAAAGCCCAAGGGGCATCAAATTTCTATATAATGTTATTAGTATAGGTAATTAGTTTTAATAATTTATGAGTTTGGGGCTCTATACAATTCCCAAGTATGGTATTATGTTAATTACATTATTAATTTAGTTGATTTTGATTTAGTGGAATTCTCCATTATTCCATCTACTTACTTGCTTTTGCATCAATTAAAGGATTTGAGAAATTGACAGATTGCATATTTGCATTACAACATCAATTAAATTGCTATGCAACCTATGTTTAAGAATTTAGGATTTAGTCGTTTGTTGTTTTTTGCACCATTGCACTTGCTGTTTTTTAATCAATTTCAATGATCTTACTGTTTTTATTAGTCTTGACATTTATAAATCTAATTATTTACTATTTTAGTTAAAACTAAATATAGTTTTTCTTGTTTTTTATCCTTCTATGCATGGAGACAACGTTTTAGCTGACTTATGTTTATATTTTGTAATTTGGGGTTTTGGTTCTTATGTCCCCATTTGTACTCTTTGTTTAATTAATAAAAATCAGCGTAGGGATGAGCCACATAGCTTGGCTAGCTTCCACACCTTTTAAAAATCGTATCATTCATCGTTTCATTTGTTTAAAAGATAGACATAGGGGCATAATTTTGTATTTTCGCACAGGACATCCGAAACTCTAGGAACGACCCTGATTGTAATTAATAAGAATGTTCAGAAACTTAATATAAAATCGTAGATTGAAAATAAACTTTTTAACATATCTCAAATGATACATATCCAAAATAATAAATGAAACTTTCACGTCCAAAATAATAAATAAACTTTTAAAAATGAACATCTTAAGCTCACCGCTATAATTTGTCTATTTCATTAGCAGCAACATAACTTACAAATCACCACAACCACAAATAATCTTTGATCCAAACCCATCTTCAATAACTGTAATAACTTCAAACCCACAAACATAAGCTAAATTAATGTATCTGCCGTAACCTCAAAAGAACTGCAACTTGCAGTGCTAGTAAGCCATTATGTAGGCGATGACTACATATCATACGTCTCAATGATAACGGTCATTTATCAATGCTTACTGACAAAAGCCACCGTCCTTACTTACCTTATCATGTAATATTTTCGACAATTAAAATGAATTGTTACCAAATAAGATTCTCCTTCTTACTTATCGTTAAAAAGATTCTCAATTCTTGTTATCCCTTTGGTTATTATCTTACCCAATGATGAGATAAGTGACACACAACAAACCTTTACACAATAAAAGATTGTTAAACAATACTTTATCCAAAGAATTAATCAACATTTGCTAGTGCCTAGTTGGACTTAATTATCACAAAATAACCAAATTTGGAGCAAAATGAAAACGAGTTTCTTAAAAAGACCAAAAGTATCAATTAAAAAGTAGTCAAGGGACTGTATATGTAACTCATCTAGAAACCTTAGTTTTCCCAATACGTCGCCGTATAAGTGTCTGTATTGAAGAAGTTTTCTCTAAATTGCAGGCGCTGGTTTCTGAACGGGTCAGAACTCAACCAAATAGCTCCTTGTAAATTCTCTCTAATCTCAATCCCATCCAAGATTTGCAGATCAGATCTTTCCAACCTACAATGGTAATTAATCGCTTAAGTTTCTCTCATGTTTATTTCTAACAATTTTGATAATTCAATCGTACCAATCAAAGCTATCTGTAATCAAAATCACATCATATTCAATCAGGCTTTCCGATTCGTAAATCCGATGAATCGCATGTGAATTTCGGTCAGATCTGGTTAAAACCGAGCCGATCTGTTCCGGAATTATGATTTTTTTGAATGTATGTTAGGGTTTTCATCGATTGGCATACAATTCGTTCGTTCATACCTTGATCTATTGAGATTTTATATCTGAAATGTAGATTCGTTGCTCGATACTAGGTTTGTTGGTAATTTAACCCCTAAAAGTTTTTTTATTCCTAAGGGATTTTATGATGCGACTTGTTGCATAGAGTATATTCGGTTATGATACAGATTGTATGAAGGATGGTGGGTCAAAAATCATATAATTAAGAGATAATATGAAGGAATTGGTTGAAGTGCTATTTCCTCGGTTTGGTAGGCTTTCTATTAAGTCCTCCTCCTATGTGGATGCAGCTGACTGTGTGGATTGATTTGTCTTGGGGGGGTTCTTTATTACCATAGATGGAAGGAGTTGGGAGGTCCCTAAAAGCCTACAAATAAGCCACTTTCTATACCATTAAGCCACTACTAAACAGTTATATATAGCTGATTGAATAAGTTGTGAGTCATATTAAGCTCATTAAGCTGATACACAGAGCAGGTATATGAAAGATTCTTGCTACAACTTATACAATATTCTGATTCACGAAAAGGAGAAAGTTCAAATTGTACGCTGGTCCCATTTCTTTGCAAAATCGATTTAGTATCATTCTATCTCTTGAAATTGCTATTACACATTGCCCTTTCACCTTTGTTAAGGTACAGATTGCTGGTTTATGTTCGTCACTCCCTGTGACTATTTGAAACAGAAAATTTTAACTTTCTTCCTTTTCGTGAATTAGAATATAGCATAAGTTGTAGCAAGAATCTTTCTCATGAAAATAAATGAATTATGTGGAAAAAAAAACCTAAGGTGTATTAAAAGAATCATAATTTGCAAACAGATCAGATCGGTTTTACCTGTATATTTGACCGGAATTCACATGCAAATCATTGGATTTACAGATCTGTAAGCGCTGATTCAACACGAAGAGCTATTGATCGATGATAATAACATATAAGTTAATAGATAAACTTCTCTTTTTTAGTATCTAAAGGCCAAAGTCCTTAGTTATTTTCTCATGGATGAATTTGTCTTGCTGCTTGATAATTGATTTATCTTGTGCTGGGATACCTATAGACTACATCAAAGCGTTTAGCTGATAGAAAGGTAGAGAAGTTTGAAAAGAACATCAAGAAGCGTGGTTCCGTGCCTGAAACAACAACAAAGAAGAAGGATTCTTATCCCGTCGGTCCTATTGTGCTTGGTTTCTTCATCTTCGTTGTGATAGGATCCTGTAAGTTTTTCCATTGTCTACAATTTGCCAATTTTTTTTGTTTTTATTTTCTTATATTTGCATGCTGATCATGAAATTAAAGGCATTTCAAACTTAAGGTTTTTATCGTCTAGAATGAAAATGCATGAACCATTGTGGTTTTCACTTGGGCCCGTTTGGTTTACGGGATCTGGAATTGGTTTCGATTCCAATCCGTTTTGTTTAAAGAAAAGTCTGGAATTGAAATCCCACAAACATGGGATATAGAAATCCCATGGGGTAGTTGGTATTTCATTGGATTTGATAGGATCATAGGATATGTTTGTAATAATGTTTTAAAATATGTTAAAAACACTTCTTTTGTATAATAAACTAATAATCAATTAATTAAAGGTAATTTAATTATTTTTATAGTTTTTTTATAAATTATCTATAAAGAATGGAATTCAATTCCATTCCAAATCCTACAAATAAAACATACCAAAGATTTTAAAACCTTCAAATGCCAAATCCTTCCACGAAATCCCAGTACCTCAAAAGAATTCTGTCAAACCAAAAGCCCTCCTTAGAATTTCGTCCTCTTATTGTTTCAATCATTTGCTGATTACAGTATTAAAGGGTTCTACGTGAGTTTCAGATCACAGTACACACGTATTCACTGCATATCGAATGCTTTGACACTCGCTGACAATAGTTATCTGATTCAAACAAGTGTCTCTTGGTTTCACATCATTAATACAACAGATGGACCACCTACCTTTCAACATTTAGGGAGGCTTTTTGCCGAGTAAAAAACCATAGGTAAAGTGTGCGGACTTGTGTTAGGATGGTTGGTGCTGGTGTTTGCGTTTGGTGTGCAGTACAAGACATGACAGTACAAAACCTTGTTGTCTCATGTTTGACATGACATTAGATTAGGACAAGACCAGAGTAGGACCATAATGCTTTTTTCTGTCCCACCAGAATAGGTGTCACAAAAGTCACAAAAGTCAGGGAGATGAGACAATATTGGTAAATTACTAAACTATCCGTATCAAACTAAAATCCTACTACAATCCAGTCACCTGCATGCCAAACGCACAATGCATTGGTATTGAATAGTTGAGGAGTTCTTATTAACAAAGAAAATATAATTTCTCTCATCATTTTGTAAGGAGACGGTTAAGTTGTGCTGATGCTGGTTTGGTTTGCTAAATGTCATTGTTTATCCTATCTCGTGAAATGCCGTCTTGATCCACAGAAGGGTAATTTAGGAATATCGTTTGCTCTACTTGCTTATGCAAATTTCCAGTTTCTGGTATATGATATTACGATGAACATGGATAAACAATCATTCCCTTTGACTTGTATTTGTATTATTATTTTTATCATGTCGATATAGAGACCATATTTATACATACAAGAAGGAGGTCTTCGTGGAAACATCCGCTTTATTGTGTTGGGGTAGGGGTTAGGTCTACTTATGTCTCACACTCCCTAGGCCTTGCTTTCAACTGAGATTTATTTTGGCCGGTTTGCTTTGGTTTATTTATATCACTACAACAAATTTAGGTTTACAGGACACCAAAAATATTCTGGTGTTCTAATAGATTAGTTTATAGGACTTAAGTTTATAGGTCCAAACAATCATGTGTCATGTTTAAAAGTGTTGTAATAAGTTTATAGGATGTTTTTAGGCGTCTTGACAAACTTTTTAGGACACGTTTGAAAGAAAGTGTCTTATTAGCCCATTTATGTGACATTTTAAAAGAAGTCTCCTATAAACACATTCTGTTATAGCCTAGTAGGACACTTGTTTTATAAGATGTTTATTTATATGGTGTCCTATAAAAGAGCTAATGGGATACTCTGTTTCAAAAGATGTCCAAAAGCGTCCTGAATTTTTTTTAAGACTCCCAAAAACATCATATAAACTTTATCACAACACCTTTAGATGGGCACACAAGGGTTTGGTCCTATAAACTTAAGCCCTATAAAGTAGTCTATTAGAACACTAAGGCCCCGTTTACCAAACGCTTACCCTAGCAAGTGCTTACCAACAAAATTCAACACTATCACTTACTTACGGGGTAAGATTTTAGTCCACAAA
>LUCG01260640.1:0-13256 GCA_001633085.1 Carthamus tinctorius | reverse complement strand
AGAGAGAGAGAGAAGAGAAGAGAGAGAAAGAGAGAGTAAACCGGCGGGTTGGGGGACCCGCCAGTGAAACCAAAGATGAAACCGCTGGATGTTGTACCACTAAACCGCCAAGCCCACAGTGAAACTAACTTGAAACCAGGTATGTGGTATGCTTGGCCTAAGGGGCCGTTTACTTAAACACTTACCCGGTAAGCACTTACCCGTAAAATTGAATATTATCTCCTACTATATCGGACAAGCATCAAGTAAACGGCCCCTAAGTGAGCTTTCAACCAATTGTTTGTTATTACTTTTATGTTTTAAATTAATTTATTACTTATATATTCAGTCAGTTTTTTGTTTAGAATGTATAAAATCGCCTAAAACTTATTTTTACAAAGAAACACGAGTGAGTTTGAAAATTTACTTGCCCAAGGATGGCCATTTTTGTTATTTATTAACTACATGGATCATAATTCTTTTGAAGCGACTAATTAGGCTGAGTAAGAGGAATCCTCTGGAGGAGGGGTTCACATCAATCAAATTTAAAGTAAAAAATGTTAAGCATATTAAACGTCAAAAAGGATTTAACCTTTAAGATCTTCAATCATCAATTATATAACATTAAGTAAAACTTACTTGGTAACATCGATTTCGGATTGACGTTAGAGGATGAAGCCATTTCGTTAGGATGAGTCAATATTCCGGTGGCGATGCCAACAAATCCAATGGTGGGATTCCACAAATGGTGGTGTTATTTCTCAGAGAGAATAAGAATTATCTGATTTCTGTATTGTTCTAATGGCATCTCACACATGATAAGACCTCGCCCATTTATAGTTGGTTATATGGTAGTTTTTTCCACAAAAACTAGTTAGGATAGATAATGTTATTAGGGCATAGATAAGGATGTAATTAGTATTTACCTCATATGTTAAATATTGTTAGTCTAAATGGTTTAAGGCCACTTATAAGTAGAAATATTCTAAATTTGTTTTAAAATGGAGTAAATTAATCATTAATTATCATCTGATGTCGGCGAGGCTATTGAATTTTAGTAATCATACAAAGTGTTTCTCTTTCTATCTTAAGTTGTTCCTTTGGTTTAGAAAAACAACAATTTACTTCTGATTTTGAAATAACCGTTTAATTAATTTTGATATCGATATGAATATTTTGTGTGATAGTACATTGTCATATTCAATATTTGAGTAATATTACTTTATTCATTATAAGTCTTTGAGTTAAACAAATAACTCATAAATCTTCAAATTAAACGAAACCTTCCTGAGGCACAAAAGTGATATTCGAAACATTAACATATGCCTACTTTATTGGAAACAATCTGAAATGAGGCACCCATTTAGGCTCACAGTCAATAAATGATGTCACTCAATTTGAAAACTCAGGCAGTGCAAATTAGACCATGCATTACTCTTTCTTATGATGTGTAATAATTTTTAGTGACTATTACCTGCCACCCTTCTTTTTGTAGTGATTGAAGTTCTAGCAGACATGTCGATCGGTGATGCTGTCAAGGTTCTTTCGGAGTCCAATATAGTATCAGCACCAGTGAGAAACCCCGATGCTGGAGACAGTATGGACTGGAAAGAAAGATACCTAGGGATCCTTGATTACTCTTCCATAGTTTTGTGGGTGTTGGAAACTGCAGATTTGGCAGCTGCTGCCTTAACTGCCACATCAGCAACCGTTGCAGGAGTAGGTGCTGGCACTGCAGGCGCTCTTGGAGCTCTAGCATTAGGTGCCACAGGTCCAGTTGCGGCAGCCGGGCTAACTGCTGCTGCAGTTGGTGCAGCCGTAGCTGGTGGTGTGGCTGCTGAAAAAGGAATGGGAAAAGATGGTGCTACTGCGGCTGACGAATTGGGGGAGGATTTCTACAAAGTTATCCTTCAAGAAGAGCCTTTTAAGTCTACCCAGGTGAGTTTCCTGCAAATATACGTTGCAATGGGATATTGGTTAAAATTGAATAGGTGGCAGGTACTAATGAGTGTGCATCTCCAGCTATTATCTATTAATTAGTAAAAGAAGGTAATTTACTATATTCACAAAGATTTTGCTAGATGACAAGGCAACTCCAGCCAGTAATGTGGCGCAGCTAGCATACCTCCAACACCTTATTCTTATTGCCATTGTGTCTGTATTTTACTTTCAAAATCATTTTTAATGCAATGTTCTTCCTTATTTATGGACATATCAAACTGTAATGGGGAGAATAAGCTTTAACCACAACATTTGATCTTCTTATTTCACACAAAATTAGAAAAATGCTGATACTTCAACATAGCTTTTGTGACACTGTTGGACAATCTTCCTGGAAAGTATCAAGTATGTGCTCAAGATGCATGTATTCCTAACTGTACCAAGATTCAAGATGCCTTGCCTAAATTCGATGCTTTAATTTGAATGTTTACAAGACCCTTCATTGATACTCCTCGGGTGTTATTTTGGTGTATTCTGCCTAGAAAGATGATTCATCTTTATTTATAAATTGAATTCCCATATATTCCAACTATGAAGTATCAAAAAGCAAAGTTATATGCATGCCCTACCTACCCTTTCGCTCTTTGACAATGAAATTTAATGCTTCAATCAAACCATTTTATTTTCCTAAAGAGATGAGTAATCTAGTATGCCCGGAAAAGTATATATATTCCACCCTCTAGTGTCTGGTAAATTACTTTGGCCACTCGAGCACGATGCATTAGGCCATTATACTTTATTTTCTGACAATTCATTAACGAATTAACTTGATCAGTTTGCTAGAAAGCATGGCCACACAAGCCAAGTTTGATGGTCAAAACTGAGTGGCATGCGAGTTTGATGGTCAGAAAGATAATTTGAGTAGTGGAGTGACCGAAAAATATGTCTGAATGGTAGAGGCCCGAAGACAGATCTCCCCTAGTGTGCACTTCCGGACTCTTTCCTTTATCATGTTATATATAGTAGAAAGAAAGAAAAAAGTGTACCTACAGTTGCTTCTAAATATATGAAGCTCATATTTGTTTCTTTCAGGTGAAATCCATTGTGAAGAGTTACCGTTGGGCACCTTATATTCCAGTCACAACAGATAGTTCTATGTTGAGCGTCCTACTGCTACTTTCCAAGTATAGGTTGAGGAATGTGCCTGTCATAGAACCCGGCCAACCGCAGATTAAAAACTTCATAACACAGTCTGCAGTTGTTAAGGGTCTTGAACAATGCAAAGGAAGAGATTGGTTTGATGCCATTACTACGCATCGTATAACCGACTTGGGACTTCCATTCGTTTCCAAAGATCAGGTGAGAATTATGATTTTAACCGTAGTTTTCTATTAATTAAACACACCCTCATATATTCACATGCTCAGGTTATTAGCTGTCAAAGCGACGAACTGATTCTTGAAGCGTTCAAGAAAATGAAAGAGAATCATATTGGAGGTCTCCCGGTTGTTGAAGGCCCAACAATGAAGATTGTTGGTAATGTGAGCATAAAAGATATCAGATTTTTGTTACTCAAGCGGAAAATTTTCACCAACTTCAGGTATGGTATAGGCATACCATTTTTCAAAGTGTCGGTCCTATCTGTCCGTATTTTCCTACAGTTGCAAAAAAGAAAAAAAAAATAGAAAAAAGACAAAAATGAAATGGAACTTGGACTTGTAAGATATGCAAAGTCCCAAGGAATCAAGCCTAGCTGGGCTTATTCATTTACTATATGTTGCATCTTCATCCTGGTTAATAAATATCGTGCAGGAGGCTGACAACAAAAGATTTCATGAACACCATTTCTACAACATCAGATGACATGAAGAAGGTTGTTTCACCGATAACATGCAAACTTGAGTCGACCCTTGGGGAGGTGATAAGCGTTCTCTCTTTGAACTCTGTTCATAGGATATATGTTGTGAGTGATGTTAATGACGTGATCGGCATCATTACACTCAGAGACGTCATTTCTTGCTTCATCATTGAACCTCCTAATTACATCTCAGAGTTCCTTGGACCTGCAGCCAAAGAAATGTTAACCAAAGGAGCAGAGTAGAAATTCAGGTTAGATGGCATGTAATTAGCACTACTTTCACCATCGATATTTACTGAATCAAAACCAGGCTTTTTTTTCCATCTCCTCTAGAGAATTTAGCAGCAAGAAAAGAAAGCTAATGGATGTTTTGTAGTGGTTTCCTTACTTGGAATATTGTTTCTGTAACTTGTGCCATCGTTTCTTCGGTAATTTTTCACCTATCTGCTGCCATATATTCTTGATCTCTAGTTTTTTGGTGCATTAAGGATTATACTTACGGGACTGGACGTGTTAGAGTAAGGTTGGTGGACGAAAGAATTGTGAAAGGTTTTAGGGTTTTAATTTGACATGTGTAGTTTAGTAATTTACGAATCGTATGTCTTTCTCCCTGATTTTTGTTCTAGGTATTCTGGTGGGACTGAAAAAAAATGTGTCTTGCCTCACTTAGGGCATGCTTGTCCTAGTTTAATGTCCTGCCGAAATGAAACAAATTTTTGTAAACTAACAATTAATTCGTGATTATCTTTTTTTCTAAGAAAAGAGGAGGACGGAATCCCAGGAAAAACTTTATAAAAATTCGTGATTGGTGTGGGTTATCTACTTTACACTCCAATCATATTGGCTTAACATAGTGAAAAACATATGGGATTTTGATTTCATGTTTTTAAGTGGAAATGTTGTAGAAAAGTAGAGTGTTAAGGGATACTTGTGGGCATATGAAGCGTATTAGTATATTGAGAGCGAAGTCGGGATCAGGGGATGAAAGTAGAATGGTAAGCGATGCTTATAAGACAAAACGTATGTGAAGTTGATGTTTGTGATTTTAGTATTATTATACATTTTAGTGTAATTGTGATTTACATAAGATCGATGGATGCAGATCTTAGTATGTAAAGTTGATGTTTGTGATCTTAGTATTATCAAACATTTTAGTGTAATTGTGATTTGTATAAGATCGATGGATGCAATTTAGGTTCACCTATAATGTGTTTAGACTATCCACAATGGTGAACTTTCACCAATCTCAAACCACTAAATTCCAAGAGAAGTACAAAAAGAAAAAGAAAAAAGAAATTAATCCAACCAATCTTAAACGATCTGGTCATTCAACAAACCAAGATTGTAGGGAAATTGTTTGTATAACAATGACAAGTGGCATAACTTTATTGGTTTATTTTAAGTTTATAAAATAAAACTTATTTGATTAAAAATCAGATTTTTACTAAAAAACTAAAATTTAAAAATTATATTAAAATTCATGGTTTTTAATTCCCTACAAATAGAGACCAATATTGATCTATTTTTATCACATCAAATTTTCTCTTCGTTTCAATCATCTCGTTATATTGCTACTTTTTAACAAAAATCATTTTTTTAAAATACGTAATTGTTCATTCGTTTAATCTATTTTTTATACTTATAATTAAAATATAATTATTATATGTATAAAAAATAAAAAATATAACTTTTATAAAATAATATTTTAGATTGGATTGGATTGTAGGAGATTGTGGTTGGAGTATGAAAAAATTGAGATTGGATTTGAGTTAAATATTATATAGATAGATGAGAGAGAAAGTAATATTTTAATTGAGATTGGATTGGTTGAGATTGCGGTTGTGGATAGTCTTAAAAGATGCAAAATGGATAACCCATCATGGACCAAAATGTATTTTCTTATAAAATAATAAAAATGGAAATGAATATTTCCAATTTAAAAGATGCAAAAGGCAAAGAGTGAATTTCCAGGAGTCCAAGGATGAAATTTCCCCAAGCCAACAGTATACCCATGGCCAACATATATGCAACCATAGCTCGCCGATACTCCGCCATATATGGTGGCTCCGGTGTTATACGACCACAACACCCTCCCTGTTCTCGCATCCATTGCATACAATGGCCCGCTGGGGGCCACCGACCCTGCAAATAGGACACCCCTGGTCAACGACACGGGCCCTTCAGCGGCATCATTGCTTGGGTCAGCCGTGGTCCATAAGATCTGGCCCGTGTTTGCATCCAATGCCACCCACGCACCCGACGTCGTGGTTTGGTTGGTCGGTGCAAGGGTGAACCGCACCCGTGCACCGTTGGCTATGTTGGTGTAGACCCGTATTCCGTCTGTGGCTGCACCCCATATCCCGCCTCCCTCATTGCTTCCCGGTCCTGCAAGCTTTAACAAAATCGAAAACAAAACATCAATTACTATGTTATTACAGTCTCGCATTGGCTAGACTTGTTTTGCAACTCTCTAGACATAGCCAAAAATTAGAAAAACTATTCATCCGTGACAAAAAAGTTGTAAATTCATCAAATTTAAGACCTTGAACCAAACAATGTCGCCATTGTCGCGATCTAGAGCCCAAGCAAAGCCGCTCTTTTGTACTGCCACAACGATATCACGTGTCGTTCTGTTTGGATTAATCGTGAGCAACATTGGCGCCTCTCCAAAGTCGGCATCGACGTTAGGTCCGGGTGGACAATCGGGATTATTCGGAACCAAACATGCAAAATAGAAGATGTCATAACCGCCTAGTTGTCGAGACCACATAACTCGTCCTGCATTGATATCAAAAGCGATTATCGAATTAAACCTAACATCTGGCCCAGTGCATTGATCGGGTTGGGTGGGTCTTGAAGTCTGGTTATTTTGCTTCTCTTGACATTCCAACACCTCAGGCGGGGCGGTGTAGAGGTTGCCGGTGGCTACATAGACCATTCCCCTTGAAACATCGATGGCGGGGCTGCTTCCCCATATGGCGGCTCCCGAATAACTGTCGAGCCGACCGCCATTATCAGGAACGGTGTATGTCTGCCACAGAATTGCACCCGATCGTGTGTCTAACTTCACCAAGCTACCTCGGAATGTACAACATTTATCGGCAGATAAAGTTTCTTCCAAAGACGATACTCCCACATAAAATCCCCTACAAAATGTTCACTAAAATAAGCTTAAGTTTTACAATTTTATTTAGTTTTAGCTACTTTTTATCAAACAGAATTAACTTATGATATAGATACTCATCCAACAACCTTCTTCTCAGCTAACAGCCCTAGTTTGCTAAAGAAAGAAAGCCTTAGGAGCAGGGGCGGATGTAATACATAACGGATGAATTTAGGCTAAAAATTGGCAAAAAGGAAACATAAAAATACCTTAAATCGACTAAAAAACCTTTAAAAATCCCCTCGCAATAATGAATCTACGCTAAAAATACATCAGACAAAGTTTCATGCATTTAAGCTACCTAAAAGGTGCTCCCACTGGGGAAAAATCCTAGATCCGCTACCGTGTAGGAACTGAATACAAACTTAACAAAGATCAAGTCGTCACAATAATCTCACTGCAGTGGGTTTTAAGAACATTTACCGACAGACTGACCTTGAATAAACAGTTCCGGATGCAGTGATGAGGGCAAGAGAACGGGGATCAATCGTAGTTGACCAAACAAGGTTCCCAGAGGCACGATTAACAGCAATCACAATTGCAGGCCCGTAAATTCCGACTATCAAAAGACCACGATCAACAACCGGGGTGGCTCTCGAGACAGATACATTGACGTAAGTTCCGGTCCCGGGCAAGCCGGTCAGCTGAGTGAGATTCTGTTTCCATATAAGAGCACCATTGAAGGCATTGACCGCATACAAAAACCCGTTCCATGACGGGAAGTACACGACTCCATTCGCGACGGCGGACGTCGCCGATATGTCTTTTCCCGTGAAGAACCGCCATCTTAACCTGAGTTTCTGCACCGTGGAAGGGTTGATCAGAAACTCGTCTGCGGCATATCTCCGGTTGGCTATACCTCCACCATGATTCACCCACTGAAAATCCAAAAAGAAAATACAAAATTAATGTTATTTGCACTATGAATTTAAAACAGACCAACTAAAAGTTGAACATCTTGAAATGTACATCTGTAGCTGCATACTGTATAAGTATGAGAAGCGAGATCGAGAAGATAAATGTGGTATAATTTTGTGACAATGGCATGGTTTAACCATCATGAATGAACAAGAATGGTTCATATATTTATACCCATAATAATTTTTTGGTAACCGTCAATTATTTGTTCACGGTTTAATTAACTTAATTCGGCTATTAGAATAGAGTTAATAGTCAAACAAACTCTTCATTAACCATGAAGAAAGTTGTAGATATAGATTTATAATAAGGGAAAGGTGATCCTTTTTAGTTAGGATATCGATCACGCAACATACGGTTGGTGTGTCAAAGTCGACATTATTAACAAGTTTTGGCTTTTTGATCATTGCTTTTCATAAAATAAAGGTCAAAAAGCCCTATAATATGTAATTACAAACAAACTTAGAAATGTTGTTTGTCGTAAGTTTTTATGAATCACGTGTTGGTGCACCTCATGGCATTTTTCATACAACTTTGTCACGAATTATTCGTTGTTGTATGATTGTTTAAATTACTATTTGCGATTCTCAAGTTTTTATACAACAACAATAAAATATGGAATAAATTGTATTTTATACATAACCTTTTGAGTAAATTATGATTTTGGTGCTTGTGGTTTATTAGAAATTGTAATTTTTGTCCTTATGATTTAGAAATTGAGATTTTCTTCCTGGTTTGCAATTTTTTATTATTTTCGTCCTTGGATTAATTCCTCACTTTTAATTACAAGGACCAAAAAAGTAAATATTTGTAAACAAACAAGACCTAAACAATAATGAGTTGTAAATCATGAGGACGGAGATAGCAATGAATCAAAAACCACAACGACAAATGTTTCAATTTTTAAACCCTAAGGATGAAAATTACAATTTTAAACAAACCATAGGGACTAAAATGTAATTTAGCAGTAAAGTGATTGTTAAAAAGTCATGTGTTATTTATAACTCCCGTTAAAGTAAATTACATTTTTGGTTTTTGCGGTTTTCACCCACTATTAACTTTAGTCGCCCTTTTAGACTAATTTGATCATTGTTGTTGCCGTTTTCTTTCGCTTTTGATCACTAGATTAACTTCTATTAAATAAGTCTGTTAATTAGCTTGATGGGTATTTTGTCTTTTTATTAATTTCATAGCAACCACCACTTATTTTATGATAAAAGATAAAAAATGATACTATTAACATCTATTAGGATAATGACACGTGTTAGGTGACCCATATCCTATCCATTCTCCTTCCCTTCGTTGTACGTTACCTTTCCCTCGCTCCCTTGGTCCTCCAACATCGAAACGGACAACCTTTCCTACCATCGAGCACGTAGAGAATACATCACACCGATAAAGTGTTTATCGAGTACCTATACGAAATACCATGTTGTACCATTGAGCATGTAGAGAACATATCACACCTATATAGCTTTTCATAAGTGTGGGTGTGTGTGTGTTATGGGGGTCATAGTTATCGAAGATGATGAAGGGGAGGAAGTACCCTATCGTGTATTGACAGTGTTGTGCCTGTATTATGGGAGTGTTCATGGAGAGGGAGGTGGGGTATGTCTTGGTTGCCATTGATAAGAAATAAGAGAGAAAGAAATAATAGAAATATGTGAGGTGGGGAAGAAAAGTCGAGGAACAAAGAAGATAGAGATGGTGGTTAGGAGGGAGGGTGTCGGTCCAAAGAGTTCACATCACATGTGGTGACTGCTATGGAACAATAAAAAGACGAAAATATCATTCAAGTTAACTGCCCTATTTAATAGAAAGTTAGTCTGAGGGACTAAAAATGAAATAAAATATCAACTATGGTGACAAAACTTTAAGTACATTAAAAGATGGAGGACAATTGATAGTGATTCAAAAGTTGTCTTCCATTTATCTTTTCTTTCAATTGCTAGACAAAAAACTAATAGCAAGCAAAATCACCAACAATTTACTCTTGTCGATGACTTCTGAGGAGTAAACTTAAATGAGTTTTTTGATAAGAAAGAAAATCCAAAAATGGCCAACAATTCTAAAAAACAATCTTTAAAGAAATGAAAAATAATAAATAAATTAATGTCATATGTGTCGTCCATATTGAAAAGTGAGAATCCTATATTTACGGTAAATGATTTACCTCTCAAAGATTTTGTCAACCATTATTTTGTATTTTATTAAAATGAAAGAATAATTTAAATACTACTTAAACACCTTTCAAATTCTCTAGATTATTATATTAAAAAAATTGCATAAAAGGAAATTTACTTTACTTTAATTTATGTTTTAAGAAACCTACTTTTAAGATATAAATTTAAGGGTCTATAATATAACTTTACAATTAAAAAGGGTATTTAATTACCTAATATCCAAAGTAACCCGTAATAGTTGTTGAACTTGTATATTATATTATATTATATTTAATTACTTGGAGGCATTATGTGGAAACTAAAATAAAGCCCAAAATACTTGATTTCTTGCATAACATATTAAAATTCCTTAGGTGTTCCTTTGATGCAAAGCTTTGAATCGGATTCCAATGTACTTTTTCCTCAAATTTGCATTTATGTGTCTAATACATTGTTGATGAACAATTTAAGGTAACACATCTTTCACTACTTCAATATTAATAGGCAACAAATGAACAAAAAAGTTCATAAATAATTAGCAAAACAAGTTTCTATATTACCTTATGTTGATCTGACATAATTGTTACCCAAAAACCAACGGTTAATCCAAATCCTTCCGACAAATACTCCAAAAACCACTTCCAATTAAACTTACTTTCAACTTCTACCATAGCCCATGCAAGTGGGTGGATTTGGTTGTTAGCACCCCTGCCGACGACACTAAACAATTCCCCTTTGCATATGGTTTTAAGAAAACATCCATCTAACATAATAAATTTCTTGCATCCTGACAACCAACCTTCTTTCACACCCTTTAAACAAATATAAAATCTTTGAAAATAATGTTTTTGATCTGGACCTACCTCTATGCTATTTTAATTGTTATATATAAAAAAGAAATTGGAACACCCTAAAATTATAAAAATAACCCCACAAGAAGTCATGAATAATGGGATCACACCTTCCATTTTTCACTTTTGATAAATTAGGTTACGTAAATAATTAACATAAATTAAACAAAGTTATAAATTAAAACAGAATCTCACGTCTGATCAACATCGTCTATTTGTCTCCCTCTTTTCCTAATACCATCGAGAAGGATGTACTCGATAGTATTAGTAATGATATAATTTTAGAGAATTTTCATGGTATAAAAGATCGATGGGATGAATTGTAAGAAACTTATGCTACTTGTTTTGAATATAT
Source organism: Carthamus tinctorius (assembly GCA_001633085.1). NCBI lineage: Eukaryota > Viridiplantae > Streptophyta > Magnoliopsida > Asterales > Asteraceae > Carthamus > Carthamus tinctorius. Next base: position 2,029 of record LUCG01260640.1, on the reverse strand, counting down.
GTTTAATCTTTCGTCGGTATTTATAAAACTCTTGATACCCTTAACAAAAAAAAATATTTTGACCCGTTGTCTATTTTTTCAATTGACTCATCTTGTCACATGTTGGACCCTAGTACGTTTGAATCCTAGATTCGCCACACTTGATCATGTAATGTTTTCACTTGGAATGATTTTTCCTTGGACATCCAAGATGTTAGATGCCCACAATCTCCATGGAAAACTTCGTTCTTCTCATGGTTTTGATGATCCACATAAAACATGCAATCTATTCTTAATAATTTTAAGATGCTTTGAGTTGATGTCCATGTGTAAGAACACACTTGGTAAGAAAATTTATATTAAATGTATACACATAATATCAACATTGTGTGTATGTAAATAACACAAATATAATTGAAGTCCATTTGCAATAGCATAGCTCGTCAAACATGCCTACAGTTAAAGTGTTCAACAGTCGATGCGTATTTTTCACTAACTTGAGGTTTCATTAAGTTCCATGGAATTGTGGATTATGTATTGGAAATTTTGTTGGTGTTAGTCCTTGTCATTTTCATCGACCATCAAATTTTCATCATCAAAATTAACTTAATTCTTCTACAAATATATCGCTTTTATAATCATCACAAATTTCTATCAAAATTCCATCATGTTTATATATTATCCCTCTAAAACACCTTCACCTAACAAAGTCTCATCTTCATCCACCATTACATTTTCATTATGGGCATGTTCTTACCCAATTCAACATATTGTACATTAGCGGTTTCCCCCTCCTTGTTGATTTTTCTCAGGTTAACTTCTCTAATTTATTCATCTTCTTCAGATAAGTGATCAACACTAGCAAGCTCATCATCATCAACATTAGAAGACCTATAGTTCACCCATTCTTTGTTCTAAGTCTAATCCTCATCGAGTAGTATCATCATTGGTACAAACATGTTATTCATATTCATCTGCTCAACATTGTTTTCGTCATCCATAAACAACTTTACCTTACTTGTATCAACATTGAACAGAAAACCTGAAGAGGCAGAAAAAGATCAAGGTCATTATTTGTATACAGAGAAACAAATTTGTAGATTGCAAACGAAGGAACTTGAAAAAATCGTAACAAAATCACAAAATCGTAACAAAATGTAGAATGCTCTTTTGTTTTTTGTTTTTTTTTACTGTGGACTAACAAAATGTAACACTTAACATGTCTATTACAAAAAGAATGAAAACGGTGACATGGTGAAGAACTTTAACATATCTATTTCATAATAAATCATTCATTTTAGAGTTTTTTGGGGGGCGAACTAACAAAAGCGCAAACAATAACACAATAAACACGCCTGATATACACTTCGATTTCAACAACCAAGATTAGCTTGAATGATTTTGATAGATTTCAAAAATCTTGAATAAAAACTGGCAAGATGTTGAAGAAACAAAGCATCACTTGTTTTTTAGCAGGATTTTCTTTAGTCCCTTATTTACTGATTTTAGTTTCCATATAATGCCTCCAAGTAATTAAATGAAATAATAAAAATATATACAACTCAACAACTATTATCGGTTGCCTAGGTAACAGGTAACCAAGTCTCCTTTTTAATTGTAAAATATAGACTTTTAAATGTGTATTTTAAAAGTATGATACCAAAATAAAAACTAAAATAAAGTACATTCATTTATAACACAATATGTCATATTATACTTTATACTAGTTAATAACCCATGTAATACACGGGGCAATTTAAAACATATTGTCTTTATTTCAAATAAGAATAGATCTTTGCATTATAAAGTTCACAAATACTTTACCTCAAATCAAACGTAATATCCAATCAACAACATAAATATGACTTAGTTGATGAAAGAAACATTAATATTTTAGTTTAACCATAGCCATTTAGAAAATTATATATATAACATTTAAATTACTTTTGTTCCAATCGTTTACTCAAAGCCTTCTTTAAAATTGAGTAAGTAAGTAGAGAATAATTATTTAGTAAAAATAACTCTTATTAATCAATGATTTAAATGGAAA
>LUCG01260596.1:0-18102 GCA_001633085.1 Carthamus tinctorius | reverse complement strand
CTCTCTCTCTCATTTTCTATTATATATATATATATATATTGAGTATTCGGTTTTGTGAATAGTTATACTTCTATTTTGGGCCTATTGTCGGTTTGTGGGTGACATTGATGTGACAGAGTAGACTTGTGAGTTGTATGGACTGTGCTACCGATAGCCTAATATTAATATGATTCTTGAACGTTAAGTTATAATATTCATTCTTGACACACATAATAGATGTTCTTTTTAGCTTTTTGGAAAAGTTCATTTGGTTCATAAAGTTGATTTAAATTTTGTTATGTTGAAATCAAACTATTCCTTAAATGATACTTGATATAAATTTAAACACCGTGTATAGTGACCAATTAAAACTTTAATATTGCATGATTTTGTAAATTGCTTTACAAAAAGATATATAGGAGAACATAACATTATCTTTGTTGGAATATGAGGACCTACCTTTTAGAGGTATGGTTGTCCATTGAATCGTGAAACCATATAAATTCAGGAGTTAAAAGTGTACTTTTTTAGGTATTTAAACGTGAAATCATAAAAAAATAATTGGGTGAAACCATAAACCTTAAAACTTATATGGGTTTATATAAAAAAATTAAGAAATTAAAACCCATTGTTTTGAGGAGGGTAGGGGAGTAGAGAGATTAGGTTGGATAGTTTGGGACAGTTTTACAACCCAACCCAACCCCATTATGCCAGTTTGAAAAGGTCTCAACCAACATAACTCATTCAAATGTATAACCCAATCCAACCCAACTCAACTAAACTATTGCGGGTTGTAGTGGATTGGACATCTAGGCGGGTTCGATTTGATAGTATACATAAAATGTGCTAGTGAAATACAATAAATACTACTAAAAATATATAAAACAAAGTTATTAGTTATTACAATCATCTACATATATAAATAAATACTTAAGCCTTATAATTAAGTATTTTAAATCATCAATCAAGTACTTCAAAAGTGTAAATAATTAGATGTATCAAAACCATCCAAATCATCCATCAAGTATGGTCGTGTTAAATCATCAAAACCATCACCACCACATAGGCCACCGTCACAGCACCGACATCATTTAGACCATCTGACGACCCTTTACAACTTGGTTTGAGCCATGGATTGGATTTCATTTGCATATCCGACGAATAGCTACCCTTGGATCAACAAGTCACCTGACTGTGCACTGAGGGTTCATGACCTGCGGGAGAAGTTTCATGCATATGAGACAAGGGTGTTTGACCTAGAGAAATAGTGGCTAAGTTCTTTTGTCTAACATAAAAAAAACATAAAAATGTATAACATTTATGTTAATAAGTTTATTACGCTAATAACATTTACTTGAATGTGTATTTCTTTAAAAACAAATATTGTCTTCTTCTGAGGAGGATAGACCACAGATGTCAAGCATACAAACACATTCGTCACCACTTGCCCTATTCTCCATATTCCATATCGATGCCATCACCCATCGTTTGTGCATCGATAGGGTAGCCATCTTTTTCTTTTTCCTCTATCATGTTCCTTTCGACATCGGTCACCTTTCTTTAACTTCATACCATTTGTACAAACCTCTTTCCCCAAGTTCATGTCACCTACCTTTACCCCTATGTCGGTGCCTTTGACCTCTCTCTCCATGTCGTTGGCACCAACCTCTATCCCTGTGTCAGTATCATCGACCCTTCTCTCCATGTCGTTGGCAACGATATCTATCTGCGTGCTCCTGCCAGAAACCTCTATCAGCATATCGGTGGCATCGACCTCTCTCTCCACCCTTATTGCGTAAAGAAAAAAAGTGATCTCGACGCAAATATTGAGGACTCGGTATTGGAGAGTCTGACCATCTGATTATGTCAGCAGTTTGAACATATTTCATACAAGATGAAGATTTTATTCAATAATTTAATATACATGTTTTGTGCTTAAATGACAAGTATTTATCCCAATAAATTTAAATAATACACATAGGGTGCTCAGGGATCTAGAGTTACGGACCAGGGTGATAACCATGTACAATTGATTCAATTGGACTCAATCTGTACACTTTACATTCAAAGCTTATATTGACTCACTTCAAGGAGGTGCTCCCTGGGTTTCTAGAGAAGATAGTTGACTTTGGTCTTCAAGACTCTAGTTTGGATTTCAGTTGGTGCATGTTCAAGATGTACCTCGATAGGGACCATCCTTGGAGATTGTAGTCCTTTACTATGCACGTTTATTACCCAGTTGACGGACATTGAGAAGATTTCTTGTGAACCAGGTAGTATTACGGCAAGAAGGTTTTTTCAAGGCATTTATTTTGTACAATTTACGAGTGTAATAGATTTATGTTTATTATCCCTATATTGAGAGTAATATACATGTTGGTCCTTGTATTTGAGCATATTGAGTATATTTTATGTGCTTTAACATTTTAGAGTAAATTACATATGTGGTCCCTATATTTAGAGTAAATTACATATATGGTCCATCTAGTTATGGTTTATTACGGATTTTAAAAACAATATTGATTATATTTCAATTATCTAATATGACCAAACAAACATAATACAGAAGTAAGTATATTTTTTGTTGATCCAACTCTCCTAAGACCTGATGAAATGATCATTTATCTTACTTAGTGAATAGATGCTTAGCTTATTTTACAGCTTGGGGAATTATCATTGAGTCTGTTCAATGATTGTTCTATTTTTTAAGTCTCGAATCATCAATGTTCCATCAGGACAACGAGCTCACTGAGTCTGTTCATTGATCGCCGAAACTGATACAACAACAAAGCATCTCCTTAAAGACAAAGAAGTCATGCTCCTAGAACCATCAGCGACGTCGAAGAATTAGTTGATGATAGAGGCAACACTACTCGTGATCTGAAAACGGATTCAGTGATAGTCATTTGTCTACTCATGTATGACAATATGAAGAACTCAAGATACATCGGACGCTGACCTCCCTCAAGGTTCAGCGATCAGCTCGCTGATCAGTATCTTGCCCTCGAAGATTTCCTTGTTTGTCGTATTACTTTATGCACAAAAGGATTACTGTTGGTCCCAAAGGGGTGACCTTCAAGTTGTAAGGATTGTAGAAGGGAGGGTTGAATACAATCACACACTATTTTTCACTTTTAAATTCTTTCTATTTAACAAAATGAATTTACAAGATTGTTGCGGAATAGATAAGGAAGAACCTAGTCTAAACAATCTAAAGTTTACAATACTTTCACTATGCACTAGTGAGTAAGAAGAGAAAGAAAGAACTTAGGAGAATATAGGGGTGTGAAGGATTCTGGAATAATAGATTGAGGAAGAATAATATTTGATGAATACTTCTTCACGTCAATTTATATCCCATGCATTAAATGCATGGCAGAAACACCTTTTACACGTGTTGTGTATTGGGTGATCCAAGTGTACTATTTACTATAAACAAATACCCATATGTGTATGAGCAAAAGGGTGCTTATAGTGAACAGTTGCCTTATGGGCTGATAAGTACGGAGGGAACAGTAAAGTGACTGTCCTTTTGTACTATGTGTCAGAAAGGCGTGTAATCCTTTTGTGCATTAGGTAATAAGACAAGTTTAATCTTCAGGATCAAGGTACTGATCAGCGAGTAGATTACTGACACTGATGATAATCAGTGGTCGCTGTATCTTGAGTTCTTCAGATCGTCAGGCATGTGGTGGACAAGTTGCTATCACTGAATCTGTAGTCAGATCACGAGCAACGGTGTCCCTATCATCAGCTAATTCTTCGACTTCGCTGATGGTTCTTTGAGCATGACTTCTTTGTCTTCAGGGAATGCCTTGCTGATGATCAGTTTTAGTGATCACTGAACAGACTCAGTGACTCATTTTTCCTAATAGAGTTTATAAGTTTTGATGCTTGAATGAATAGAAAGATCATTGAACAGACTCAGTGATAATTATCTAAACACTAAGTATAAGATCAAGATCATTATCATTTTATCAGGTCTTAGGAGAGCTGGATCAATAATTACCTACCTTACTGACACAAGTATAAAAGGGATGGTCACTTTACTGTTCCCTCCGTACTTATCAGCCCATAAGGCAACTATTCACTATAGACTCTATGTTGCTTTATGCGCATGGGCAATTGTTTATAGTAAAATAGTACAATATGACCACCCCAATACACAACACGTGTAAAGGAGGTCATGCCATGCATTAAATGCATGGGATATATATGAACGTTGAGTGTGTTATTCAAACATACCTCTTCTTCATCTCTATATCAACAATCTTTCCTTCCCTCTCTTTTCTTCTAAGTTATTTATTTCTCTTCTTACTCACTAAGTGCATTAGTGAAAGCATTGTAACTTTAGATTGTTTTAGATTAGGTTTATCATTTTCTATCTTCCGCAACAATCTTGTAAATTCAGTATTTACTTTAATACAAGGAATTTAAAAGTAAAAATTGTGTGATTGTATTCAACCCCCATTCTACAATCCTTGTTAACCTTGAAGGTCACCCCCTTGGGACCAACATTTCTCATCTTAGGAAAAAAGGTAACTAGTTGGTCATTGATAGGTTTAGATCTAACACGTGTAAACAGGGGCGGAGCTAGAAACTAATTTGTGTAGGGGCAAACTCTGAACAACAATTTTATTTCTAAAAAAATAGCCTTTTTATATACAAAACCTCCAAAATGTCAATAATAATCGTAATTTTAAATTTTTAAGGGGGCAATTATTCAAATATCCCTAATATATAAATTTTAATTTTAAATTTTTAAGGGGAAATTACCCAAATATCCCTAATATATAAATTTTTTTAAAGAAAAACTTAAAATGTTAGGAGGGCAACTGCCTACTCTGCCCCCCCTCGTGGCTCCGCCCCTACGTGTAAATCACAGTGGGTTGCAAACAGGCCACAGTGGGCAGTACAAGTATATACTGGTCACTATGATCGTCACTACAAGGAATAGTTGGTAAGATACCAGAATCGTATTCCACAGGGACTGGAACAATCAAGACAATACGGTTCTTATGAGCTTCCTTTTTACAAGTTTCAATAAGAGAGGAAAAATTAAGTTGGTTTGGTTTGTTTTGGTGAAACACACTTTGAAATGCCTTAACTATGATATAAAAAAGATAGAGATGCAAGAATACTTTTTCCCCAGACTTTATAAGAAATACTTGGCCTAGTTGGTGATTACAGTAATGTGGGACAGTGGACACTCTCTGTTCACGAAAGACTCGATCCCAACTCGTACTCACACCTCGTAGTAGAATTCTCGTGTTAAAAACTCAATTGTTAAGTCAGTGGCGACCCTCGGTTGAATCCTCTCAGATTTCATAGGCTTGTGCTTAAGTAATCGCTCTAAGTGACCTCAGTGGGCACACTAGGTAGCTTGCCCGCTCCTTTTGGTGGGGATCTGCCCACTATACTGACCCAACTCTCGTTAGTGTCGTAAGAACTCTCTCGAATTCCCTAGCATCATTCAAGCTCGTGTCACGATGTCCTACCTATCTCTGAGTTAAGACTAGACGTTGGACACATTGAAGTAATCAACTCATTTGCATCATTAGGGCATTTTCGAACTATATATGAACAAAACAATTTAAATTTAAAACACAACAACTATTCAAGCATTTTTCATAAACTCCAGATATTTTTTTCTCCCTACATCACTAAGGATATTTAGTCCATAATTAATAAAGCGGAAAAAGCAAATGAAAAGAGGTTTAGAAAAGTCATACTAAAAATTACGAAGTTTAGTTAAAACACAGTTGCCGACTAGAGTGGGCATTGAACTATAGTACTGGAGATTACGAACTATGAAATTAAAGCAAAAAAAAAAAAAAACTACTTGCTGGAATGTAAAAAATTACTTCTAGGCAAGAAATTAAAAGATTACACTAAACTAACATGAAACCTAATATTACTTGCAACATTAAACTAGAACTACCAACTACATACGGTTAAAACTAAAAACTAGAACATGATTGCATTATTGAGCCTTGTTGCCAATACCACATATTTATACTAAATCTTGCAAGCCTTCAAGTCCTCATTGTCCAATGGTTCTTGGAATCTTTTTGGTGGTATTTAACCAATGGGTAATATTGACTTTCTTGCCAAACATCTTTTAGTACAACTTTGGTACTCCTTCCATCATAGATATTCGTTGCACCTTTTCTCTTTTGCAACCAACACCATTAGCCACCTAGATAATTGAGAGGCACTTGAGAGCTGCTGATGCAAGCAAAAGATGCTCCAAAATTCACTTTGAACCAAAATCGCGAAGTTATTTTCGTCAGCGCGTAGAGTGGGCACTCCGGAGGTCATTGCATATAATTTCTCACAAACACACGTAAAATAATTCCTAAATACAAATATTCACTTTTTATGCCCAGAACATTATTTTAGACGAAAGAAAGGGGTTTAAGAGGCAAATTGGCTATTTTTACATCTAATATTGACTAAAAAGAAATGCAAATAACTATAATTTTTTATAGTTATCGACTTCTTAGAATTGAGATATGTAATCTTCTACTAAGATACCAACTAGTTGTGTGTTTCACTGAGATGCACAAATACATATACCATCAATATACAAAAGATCAATCAAATGTGAAACTATGGTCAAGAACCAAGTCTATGCATTGCCACTCTCAGATTTGTCTACTTCGTAAGCAATTGGGACGATTTGATCATTTGCATCCATACCCACAACTAAGAACATGGTACCCAAGTATTGACCCTACAAATGACTATCATCTATTATAATCAATGGAAGCAAGTTCTTAATGGATGTTCGAATCTACATAATATGGACTTGGGTTATTCAATAGAAAATGTTTGTTATTGACTATGTTAGATATATAGAAATAATTTTAACCAAGGACAACAAATACCATCTGAAACCGTTGTGAATCCTCCATCTTTATCTTCCTCACGATACCTAGATTCACGAACTTCAAATTATGGCAAAATGTTGGGAATCTGGTAAACTATCCCTCCACACCCCCTCCTTATTTCTCCAGTTTACTTGCGAACCTTACATGTAGGATATATTAATGTGGTATCATGTAAAATACCTTTGGCCCGATACACTCTACTAATATCATCAAAAGATGGAGACTTGTTTGTTTGCTTACCAATGATTTGGATGAACTTGGGTCTACAACATATGTGTATTAGCGTATATATTTATGTTGTATTTATATTTTAGCTAGGCCCATTATTTTGTATGTATTTGTCCACCCCACTGTAATTCTCTATTTACTGGGTTAATGAGAAATGGGATTTTCATGGGAAATTTGCTTGATTTCATGGTATCTGAGCTAATCTTCCTCTAATCGATTCCTCTTTCTTTCTTACCTAACCCTAGTCGTTTCTTTCCCTCACCTTAGTTGTTTTCCCCTTTTCGAGGCCTATACCCTAGCTGTTTTTCACTTTTCATAGCTAAACCCTAGTCGTTTTCTCCCTCACAGCCTAAACCCTAGCCGTTTTCCCCTTCACGGCCTAAACCCTAATCCTCTTCATCAATGATAATGAAACTTCAAACCTTTCTCCTTCCCCTGAGAAACCGTTTGGTATCACCAACATCAAGGCTTTCATACCGCTCACTCTCGATCTTTATGAGTTAAACTATGACTCTTGGTGAGAATTCAAAACCCATTATACAAGGTTTGGTGTCCTCGGGCATATTGACAACTCATCTCAAAAGTCAACTGCTGATACATAATGGAACAAACTTGAATCACTCGTCAAGCTTTGGATTTATGGGACAATCTCTAAGACATTACTGCAGATGATCTTGAAGAAAGGTGTGACCGCTCATGATGTTTGGAAGAGTCTCAAAAATATATTTCAAGAAAACAAGGATGCTCGTGCAATTCAACTTGACAATGAATTATGCAATATCGTGATTAGGGACCTCTCAATCACTGACTATTGTCAATGCATCAAAATTATGTATGATCTTATTGCCACCATTGATGCTCTGTCAGCTCAAAAAATCTCGTTACTATATGATTAATGGTCTCTTCGATAAGTATGAACACATTGCGGGTATTATTCTCCATCGAACTCCACTTCCATTCTTCTTGCAAGCTCTTTATATGCTTCTTTTAGAGGAACAATGGTTGTCTCGACCCCACAATCCTCACGCGACTCACCATGATCACTTATCCTCACCAAATGTTCTTCATGTCGGAAATCCTACAAATTTCGGAACCAATCAGCGACACAACTTTGATCGGCATAACAACCATCGTCAAGGTCGTCAAAACGATAATCATAGGGAACGTCAACAAAACCATCGAGCGACAACCGTAACAACCTGGTGGGGTATCCACCTAATCCGTGGGGTGTGTACGGATGGTCATCGTCCAACCCATGGGCCGCCTTCGTCTTCCTGTTGCAATTCAACAACCCCTCCTCTTAGTCACGCCACAACAGGCCACCTACCCTTGCAGCCGCTGCTAATCCCGCCTCTTTGGCAAAGGTTCACAACCAGGTCTAATGATAAGTTTACTGCCCTCCTCAAGCGTTTAACACTTTCACTCAACGACCCAGGCGATGCCAGTAGTATATAGACACAATAGCTACCTCACATTTCGCCTCTGACACATGTATACTCAAAACCGTTTTTAATAAGCACAATGTTAATTCTGTTATTGTCGATGACGAGTCTTCTATTCCTATGGGGCACACCACCTTACATACCTGTATACCTTATTGTCCTTTACACTTTCATAATATTCTTGTCGCCCCCAAACATTATTAAAATTTTGATATATGTTTGCCAATTTACAAAAGACAATAAGTTCTCTATTGAATTTGATGAATTTGGTTTCTATCTGAAAGATTTCCAAACTCGCTAGCTCTTCCCCCAATGTGACAGCACTGGCAACTTATATCCTACCATTCCTACCTCTCATCTTTTTGCTCTCATATCCTGGACTCTCTCCACGTGGCACCTACGATTGGGTAATCTCGACAATAGTGTGTTATGGTCATTTATGTCTAATGGTTTTATTTCTTGTAATAATGTGAAATCTAACATGCTTTGTCAAGCATGTCAACTTGGCAAACGTGTTCGATTTCCTTTCGTTCGTTCAAAGTCTGTTGTCAAGTATAGCTTTGACATTATTCATCAACGCGCCAAACATGTCGAGATTGACATCCATTTCATTCACGATCAAATTGCATTGGGACGAATATGGGTCCTCCATGTCCCGTTCTCCCAATATCTTCAACAAAATACTCTCATCATCTATCTTCATTGATTTTCGCTCCAGTTTGAACGTTCGATCTCAATCTGCCGTTGCAACTGCGAGGGTGTAATAGCGTATATATTTATGTTGTATTTATATTTTAGCTAGGCCCATTATTTTGTATGTATTGTCCGGTCCATTGTAATTCTCTATTTATTTTGTTAATGAGAAAGGGGATCTTCATGCGAATTCTGCCTAGTTTTAGTGTATATGTCTTCCAATACCCTAACCTAGAACAACAAAGCATTTGGAACAACGGTAGCACTATAAGTCATTTACAAATTTCATAAGAACATTTTTCCTCGAACCTTTCTTTTGATGGTCGAGTGACTTTAAACTCAAACCCCTCTTTCACAAAAGATTATGGATACTTAGGTAGGCACGTAGGAAGCTAGTAGGGTGTACATTGTTACATGTTTTCAACATTGGATTGGTACTGCTAATATGTACTTGGACCCTCATTGCCTTCAATATTAGGTTGATATTGTTGATACATATTTGCACCCCCACCACTATCTGAGTTTACACCAATTGTTGCGGAATCAACCACATAACTTTTCAGCAACAAAATACATAAACGCTTGGACGCCATTGTCATCCTACATTTCATGGTAGAGACGTGTAGAATCATTGTAAGATAATAAATATTCTTTTAAATTAAATTTCAAAACTGTTAGGACCAATAATATTGTATCTGAGATCATAAGATGATGGGATAATATGGAAGTCAAAGTTGGAAGTCAAAGGTGTCAAAGTCAAAGATATTATTTGTAAAAGTCAAGTTTGCAATTAGTTAGTTGCTTTGTAAGTCAAACATGTAAATAACTTTGTTAGAGTTGTTATTGAGTAAGTGCTTTCACTATAATAGATCGAGAGAGAGTTTAGAGAGAGAAATATTCTTGTAGAGAGAATCCTTATCAATGACATGATGGCTTGATTAATTTATTGTTTTGATTCATTGTTACCTAATCCATTAGGACTAACAAACATCACATACCTAAGTATGTAATATCCTAGTCGAACAATACCTCACGTTGCGATAAGTCTGTCAAGCCATACTCCTAGACTTCATTTACATTTGTCTAGATTCCCTTAACAAAAACATGCAATCTTGGTTTTGGTTTTTGAAAATCCATGTTTGGTTTGTCTAAGCAAATGGATGGAAAGTGAGTAACAAAATTTTTTATTGTAAATACTAAGAAAACATGAAATATACAAGTCCAACATAATTTTGCCCCTATCCTCGTTTTTACCCATTGGGGCTACTGCTTACCCCGAACCCCGCCTCGATCTCCGTTTTTTGCCCCTATCCCCGTTTTTACCCTGAACTTGATCCTTGTTTTTGCCTTGAAACCAGAAATAGCTAAATAACAATTATCAAAATTTAAACACAAATGTAGCTAAAAATAAAGATGGAAATAGATTAAAAGAAACAAGTCCAACACAAGTAGCTTAAATAAACACGACGTCCACAAGTCATATAAAAGAAACAAGTCCACAACCACAAGTCACATAAAGGAAACAAGTCCAAACGTCCAACGATATAATAAAGATTGTGAGAGTTGATTAATTCGATAGTGGGTTTAATAATTATATAATATTACAAACGACAAGAATTTAGGATTTTCAAAAGATAATTTTATATGTAATGTATTTACATAATATTAAAAAAATATATTTATATATATTTCGGGTTTTCGGGCGGATCAGGTGGAGTAAAACCCAACCTAGGTACCCCCCCAAAATTCGGGTTTCGGATTTTTGGATTTCAGGGAATTCTCGGTTTTAGCATAAAAATATTATTTTCGGTTCAGGTTCGCATTCGGGTTCAGAGTTCGGGTCCTTCGGCTTTTGCACTACGAAAACCATATCCTTTATCATATCATCCGGTGATTTCGCCAAATCGCATAAAGAATATCCAACCTCACAAATCAAAGGAAAAAACACATTAGTTGTTGGATACTTTGAATCAGAAAACATAACGGTTACCTCATAGAACACTTGTAATCTTTCACATATCTCCTTGGCTAACCCCCAATCACGTTTAGTTGGCAAAAATTTGTACCTTTAATCTTTTTGCTTGAAGCGTTTAAATAGGTCTTTGTACTCTATAGCAGCACTAAACATTATAATCGTAGAGTTCCATCGTCTCTTTCAATCAAGTATTAACTTCTTTGTGTATGTTATTCACAACTGACGGAGTGCCTCCTCAAATCTTTCCTCCCTTTTAGTAGTTGCAGTCCATAACACTAGGTATTTTGATGGAATGGAATTCATTTTTGATGGAATGAGATTCATTTTTTTAATAATGCAAGATATACCCCTAATCCAATTTAACTTAGTAACAAAAAGTTATCTTATAAAGTTATTTAACAATTATTTTTATTAAATATTTAATAATTATTTTATTAAATAATTTATAAACTGTTTTATTAATCTATTTAATGCTTATTTTATTAATTAATTTATTAAATTATATTAAAGTATTTAATTAAATTACTTAATAATTATTTTATCAAATAATTATTCTGTATTTATTTTGTTAACTTATATTACAGTAGTTAACTAAATTATATTAAATTATTTATNTAAAGTATTTAATATTTATTTTATTTTAGTTAAAAAATGACTATTTTATTAAAACATTTTTTGTTAAAAATTTTATCAAAAAAGGTATTTTGATCATTTACCAAAATTTCATTCCAATTCTAAAACTATATTTTGTGAACCAAACATGCAGATTCTAATTTCTTTAACAAATTTCATTCAAAATTTGTCAACCAAACAGATGGTCGAATCTGACCAACATGTCATTCTGATTAATTCAAAGTCGAATTATTTTGATAGATTTCATTTCATCCAAAATCATTATGCGAATCAAACATCACCTTTGTTTATCAAACTTGCACATCAATCAGTCCCGACCCTGGCCCATGGCTATCATGGCTTGGGCCATGGGCAGCAGGGTCCACGAGGGCATCAAAAAAAAATTGAGCCTTTAATAGTAGTAGGTTCATTTTACAAAGCTCAAATTAATATTACCGTTTCAGACTTCTAGTTTAGCAAAGCCGATATTCACAAGGATTAGATTACTTATTGTTTCAATGATTATCTCTCCATCTCGTTGTAGCAACAATTACGATTCACGAGAGTACTAATGTTTCCTCCTAGCGATAACGTCTCTCACGATTCTAATTTCTTAATCGATTTATTCGATTAGATTCTTGCTTCTCCATCTCGTTGCTGAATTTTTGCCCTACCCTAAACCGACTACAATTAGTTGATTGTTAACATTAAGGGACTAATTGCTTTCATTGAATGTTGAATGTTGGTGAGTGGTGAGCTAGCGACTTGATGGAGACATGGAGTTGATCTGTTGATGCCCTTCAAGCTTCAAATAAACTTCCAGTCCAGAGAGTTACAAGGACCAATTAAAGTGATCCACTTTAATCGATTTGCTTCACTCATTCCGTTATTCAGTAGGTGTTTTCTATCTTTTATTGAGTGATGTATATTTGTTTTTATATTTTTAGATATGTTTTCTAGATCACAGTCATCCGATGCTCAAATAGAAAAGAAAAAAGAGACAAGTAGAAATTGTACAATTGATGCAAGAGTTTATGAATAAGTTTCTTATTCGGCCAGAAAACCCGGTTAAAAATCCGATTGAGGTGATTTATTTTATGTTTTATCATCCGGGGTTCTGGTTTATGTCACCCGTTGTATCATTTTTGTTTTATTTACTAAAGATTCGATATGGGATGAACCGCCTAGTTTAACTAGATCCCAAACCCCTTTTAAATATTTCCATTTGCGTAATAAAGGGCATTTTTCTAACCTTTCGTCATGGGCTTCCGAAACCTCAGAACGAGCCCCTTGCATCAATGAACAATTTTGGAAAAAGAAAATGGTAGCTAAATTGTAGAGAAGTACATCGTTATTTACGTTAATAGTTGTTTTCTTTTTCCTCCCCCAAATGGATTTTTGGGGCAACCGACCCACATCCACGTAGAACCATCCAAAGCCGGCCATTTCGACATTTCAATATCCTATATTCCATCCAAAACCACCCTTCCTTCCTTCCAATGCTGAACTGAAAACAAAACCCATCCTCCAAAATGGCTTCATCTACTATTATAGCTCACCCTCTTCTCTCCAACAACAACCGCATTTCTTCATCTCTCCATGCCTCCACCTGCTACTTCAATTTGCCAAAATCTTCCCTTAGCAACAACAACAACAAGTTGTGCTCCACTATCACAGCCATGGCACGACCTCAAAGAAGCGCAATGCAGTATAATCAAGTTGGGGATTCTGACCTTACAGTCAGTGAAATCACTTACGGCACTGTAAGTTTTGCTTTCTGTTTCGGTTTAGTTCTTCTTCTGCTACTTGTGGCTTATACGAATTTTGCTTTCTGTATTATCAATGGTTTTACCTAAATTTATGGCCATTGGCCACCATGTTCTTTGTAAAATTTACTGGGGGATCATCAATGTGGTGACAATGTCATTATCTTTATACAATTTAAAAGGCTAATGTAGAGGAAATGCTGCAATTAGAAACCAAATGCCACCCACTGTTTTCATTGATATTCTCTAATAAAAATAAGCATTCTGGTTATAGTTTGTTCTTGGTTAATTATCATTGTCTATATAGTATCTTATCTCTGTGTCAAGACTTGATAATGTGAGAATGCTATGAAGAATGAATGCTCATGAAGTAGAAGGTTTGGATAAACCGAATGAACCAGTATGCCCCACTCAGAGAGAGGGGTAAGATGTTCGCAAAGGCTACCTCAATCATTAGGTTTGAGAGGTTGTTTCTTGTTCGCGATGCAAAAATGTGTGCAAATAGGCAAAAAAGATTGATAAATGAATCGGAGAATTGGGATTCAATGGTGTGTGCATGCTACAAAGGTGTGTGAGAACCACAAGGGTGGTGGTGTGCCGGCAAAGTCCTAGGGGGGATGTGGTGGAATATCCCATCTACCCCGGGTTCAAGTCCAGGCGCTAGCATTCCATGGTCAGGCTTAGTCTCAGAAGACCGTAATTTAATTTCCAAATTGCCAAGGATGTAATCTAGGCGAAGCCTAGATGAACCTTTTCCGAAAAAGGTGTGTGAGCAGAAAATGTAATTAGGTAAAAACACGTAAAACAATAGAAACTAGCATATGACGTCTATTGGCCTTATCTCTACCCTACTCATGGCCCTCTAGATGATTCTACTTAAAAGTGGCCACTCTAATCTTGCACCTCCACGAGCTCCTATCAGATGTCATGTCTTTGCAAATGTGAGCTGCCATACCTATCTCAACTGTCCACTCTCCTTACAGGCATTGGCAGCTGTCTCTAAGGAACATGCCTAAACCACCTCAATCTATGCTCTGCCAATTACCTGTGATAGGTGCAACCCCTGGTTCTGGCCGAAAACATTGGAATCCTATCTAGCATGGTTCGGCCACACGTCCAGCTCAACATCCTCATCTCCGCAGCTTCTAGTTTCTTCACTTGCACCTTCTTTACAACCCAAAACTCAGAACCATATAACATAGTTGGTCTTATGGCTACCTAGTAGAATCTTCCCTTCAGTTCTAAATTAACCTTGTTATTGCACAATACTCCTGTAGCTGCTCCACACTTTAACCACCCTGTCTTTATGTGGTGCGTAAATTCGTCTGCAATCTCACTCCTCCCTATAAATGATTAAACCCGTGTACTTCAAACTATTTGTTTGGGCTACCCTTTACTTCCCAATGCATACTTCTACACCCTTGGCAATACTCGATATATTTCTTGTTAAAATTATGCTATGAGTGCAATACTATCAACAAAGAACACTATCCTGAAATTCTCACATAATCTGATCCAAAATGCTATGAGTGCCAATCCCTGATGAAAATTTATCTCTACTTGGAAGTATTTGGTCTCACCTAATGGGTCCTGACTCTTGACTCAAGTCAAAGTCCTAGAGTACATATCTTGGATTTCTCTAACATACATCCACGGGACTCCCTATCCTCCAAGCTTCTCCAAATCCTACAGCGAGTATACTATCCTAGGCCTTCTCTATATCAATAAACACCATATATAGATATCTCATACGTGCAATATTCTATAATTAGCCATCTTAGAAGGTGAGTTGCTTCGATTGGAACCCGAATTGGTTATTGTATCCTGTGACTTGCGACACGTTGCTACACACCATAAGCTCAACCATTCTCTCCCAAAGTTTAATGGTATGATGCAAAAGCTTAATACCTCTATAATTACCACAGTTCTAGACATCTCGTTGTTCTTATATAGTTGCACTACCACACTAACTCTCCACTCGTAGACATTTTGGATAATTTGAAAATGACATTATAGAGCTTTGTCAGCTAATGCACACTTATCTCCCACAAACAAGGAACATCCTTTCCCTTACCCATCTTCTTAAGTGCATTTTCACTTCCTCTTTGGTAATACGGCGACAAAAACTACATTTGCAAATGATTACAGACCTGCAATACTCTCCTCCCATCTCTCTCGTGATATTCATTAAAAACCTCTTAAAATAAGCTACCCCATCTCTTCCTAATGTCCTCATCCTTCACTAAAATGTCCTCATCCTCATCCTTAATATACCTTACAATTCCTATGTCTCGACACCTCCTATCCCTGGCGTTTGCCAGTTTGAAATTTCCTATCTCCCCTTTGATGATGCTGCATTCCATGTACAAATAGAGGAAACCACTCACAGACCCTTAATCAAGATGGCCTAATTACAAGATCAAGGTCAAAACTGATCAAGGAAGCTTTGTTGATCTTAGTGGGGGAAATTCAAGCAAAAGGAGCGAAATTCGTGGAAGAGTTTCAAGTAATGCACCTGATTACTTCCTTTGGAGCTATTGACAGGCAACAAGGCCAATGATGGAGAATAGAGAGAGCATTTTTCATGAAGATACATTTTGGAATTTGGGCCTATCCAAAGAAGTATTTTGTGATACATTATATTTGGCTTCCCAATTTGAGCCTTTTCTTTTTGTTTTAAGTCTTATATAAGTCCTGTAAGACTCTAGAAAAGAGCATCTTGGATATTTTAGCATAATTTAATGATTAGATGGTCAAAAGTCCTATAAGTTATATAAATCTAGAGGGTGTATCATGTATGTGTAGATTCATGAATTAAAGACATGTCCTTAATGCCGTTAAAAAAAAGGACACGTCCTTAATCCTCGATTTGAAGTTGAATGAAATTTTCTAGAATTAAAGAGGGTCTTTTAGATGAACACAGTGTATCTCATACTGTGTAGGACTGTAGGGAGGGCAGGATGTATGTAGACTACTAGACTTTATCTCTACTTCGAGGAGTACAGAGATTGTTTCAGTGAATTGAGTTTTCGGGGCTTATAAAGGCACCTATTTATAGTCTTTTGAGACCTATAAATGGGTGCCTTGTTTGTACTTGAAATCTTCTATACACATTTGTTTTTAGTTTTATTCGGTGTGCTGCGATTCCTTGTGAGAGTATTCATAGTTCAAGAACTTAAGATGATTTTTAGTATATGTTTGGTTCTTAGTTTCTAACTAATGGGTCAAGTACTTGTTTTTTAGGTTGATTTAAGAATCCTATACTTGAATATATGCTGCCTATATTCTACCTTATGCAAAGCCTAAAGGTTCTAAGTTTGTTAACTTGTGGGTCGACGTTTAATATCACCAACTAGGAAACCCATTCTCTCTTTTCCCCTTTTGCTATTGTCCCACTTCTGATGAAATAAGGAGGAACATGCATGCATTAGTACTGCTCATCCGCTTATTTCCAAGTGTAGAACAACCAAGATAGTTTGTGTTGCTTTTTTCATGCCTGCTAGTTTTTCTTGAGGTGTAAAAATAATTTGTTTGCATGAATTAGTCACTTATTCACTGCTTCTCAGACGATTCTATGTTAACTGCTACTTTATTTAAACTTGCTTTTGTCCATCTTTATGGTCTTATCCTTCTAAGCAGTTAACTCTTTAAAGTACTGCTTATCTATATTGGAACAATTTTCTTTTTTCATAAAAGCAGATTTAATAAGTTTTGATAATTTCTATTTCTTACTAAATTCCAGATGACATTTGGGGAACAGAACACGGAGAAGGAAGCTCATGAAATACTTTCCTATGCCTTGGAAAATGGCATTAATACTTTTGACACTGCAGAAGTAGTAAGAGATAATTATTCCCACCATTTGACTATCTCTTTCTTTAGCATGCATTTATATATTTGCTTTTTGCATGCATTTATATCTAATCACACTAGCAAGTAGCAACTGCTTGATCAAGGCAGATATGCGACTATATAAACTCCAATTGGTATGATCTCCAACTTAATTTGCTATCGCTATAATGACACCATCAGCAAGATCAAAAGTTATGGAGGATTGATAAAAGGATATTTGTGAGAGTGGTGGCGGATAAAAAGAAATATAGGCCATCAACTTGGAGTTTTGAGTCTTTTGACAATTGGAGATGTTTTTAATGAAGTTAATCCATTGGATGCTGACAAATCATATGGATTGTTGGATTCAATATGTTTTTGTTGTAGGTCTTAATTAAGCTTTTGCATTTTCTTTTTCTTTAAGGGGTTGTGAGTTGTTGACTTGTTGAACTTTCCAGTTTATATTATAAGTAGGCAGTTAATCATTGTTTGATGTTTGTATGCTTTGACACTCAGGGAACATGTTGGTGTTAGGGTTTATACGTCACACACAAACACGCAAAGCAATAAATCAAAAGCAAGAAAGAACACGAGAGATTTTACGTGGTTCACACGACCGAGGTGATCGTGCTAGTCCACGGGGGCAACTAGGGTTTTTCTTTTATTCGAGGTGCTACAATGTT
>LUCG01260560.1:0-10184 GCA_001633085.1 Carthamus tinctorius | reverse complement strand
GCTGTCCTCACGTTCACAACCAAAAAGTGGTTCACATTTGAACCCACCCCTATATGTATATGTATATACCAACCACTAACCAGCATGAGATATGCAGGGGAGTTGCGAACTCTGCAAATCGGGTCACCTAAAAGGTCGGCGTGGAGGGAGTATTCGCCACTAGGGCCCACCTCACAGCTTCTCTCGACTTGTTCCACTGTGTGGGTGTCAGTTTTTGGGTTGTATTCCCTGATTGTGATCGCCACGGCGGAGTCACCGCCGTTCTCCGCCACCACCATATATGAATTAAATTAATTAGCAGGGAGATGGAATTAATTTTGAAATTAATTCCGAAGAGTAGTAGTAGTAGAGGTGAGATGAGAAGATATATATGATGATGGGTGTCTTTATATATACCTCAATTTGGGGTGGTTCCCCTTTCAAATCTCTTTTATTTAATTCTCATTATTTATTTTATTTATTCATGTTTCTATTCGATTGCCCTTTTCACAAATTGACGTTTTAATTAGGGTTAACCCTTTTAATTACCCATCTATACAATTGCAGGTAAAATGTTTGGATGGATTAAAAGCTAACTTATTGAAACGTTAGTTGAAGTAATGTTTCAGGAGCTTTTTCATAATCTTTTCCAATTATACCCTTATAACATCTCTCTAACAGCTTATCTATAATTTCTTCAAAATGAAGAATCCAAAAAACTCTGCAACCTTAAATTTTAATATTAAAACATTTCATCGATGTATTTTTTAAATTGTTTCTCTCTCTAAATTTATATTTTCAAAGCTACCTATTGGTTATTACATTAGAACATTAGGTAATCATTTTTGGGGTTATCTCCTTATTTGGAGAAACATCATTTCTCTCTCCTACTTTCTCCATTTTGGAGATAGATTTAGATTTGGGGAAGTCGATGAGCAACATTTTAGTCTAAAATCTTTATATTCTTCATTTTTGGAGAATCTGTTGGAGATGCTCTTATTAATGTTAATTATTATACCTTAAGATACTTTTTTGGTCATTTTACATACTCATAAGCTAGTTTTCGTTAAATATAATTTATTCATAAGCTAGCTTATCAGTTACTAGTTAGTTTATTAGTCGACAGCTAGTTTGCCAAACACAACATTAGTAGAGCTCCACATGGGTCGGATTGGTCATTTGGAAAATCCAGCTTGATCCAAATCGTATGGATTGGATTTGGGTTGGATTGATCGTATTGAAACTTTCGTATGTTACTTTTACAATCTAGTTAAACATTTGTATTTGAGCGAAGTANAAAAAAAAAAAAAATGAAGGTTCAGGTGAAAAAGAAAATAAAACTATGGTTGGTTGAGTTTATATATCAATCACTAACTTAACAATTATTTTAAATTCATAGCATAGAAAGGCAAGGATTTCATTAGGTAGAGTTGAATTCATATTACCCTACCCCAACTTCAAACGCAATATATGTGGTTTGACCTAAATTTATATCAACTATATGTCAATTTAGCTCATTTTGTGGTTTTTTTGGTTCTTTCAGGTTAGGTTGGTTGGGTTGGTTGGAATTTTGAGGAACCCTAATATTTAGTGATAGGCACTAAAAAGAAATAAAGAAGAAATGTTTTTTTTATAAAGAAAAGAATAAGGGTTTTCATTAAAACCTTCGGTACCAAAAATCAAATTTACTTTTGTATTTTACTTGTAGCACTAATCAGTGAGGCTATGTGTAACGGGGGCTTGGGTTCGGCGGCTTGGAACCCGCCGGCTAGGCGGCCTGCCGGCAGCGNGTGAGAGAGAGAGAGAGAGAGAGGGTTGGGGACTAATCAGAGAGGGTTCCAAAGGGTTAATTGTGGAGTTGGGAAAAAGCTGATGTAACAGCTGATGTGGCAGTGGAGTTGGAAGGGTTGGGAGGGTTGGATACCGATAGCCTGATAACTATATTAGAGCATTCTTAATATATTCTATTTGAGATTGAGGATTAAAATTCTAAGTTTTTAAAATAACTACCTTCAACTTTAACGGTTTTTACATTTTACTTTACAATGTCAACTATAGAGTGAATTACATTTATCATCCCTCTAGTTAATGAAGTTGAGGGTTGATAACTAGAGTTTTGATCAACCACATGGCCAAAATATATAATTAACTCTCACTTATATCATTAATTGAAGTATTTTTTTTAACAGCGAAAAGGGAGAACTAGATCGAGAGCTTCGGCAAAACCATCAATCCCGACTAGAAAACCCGAAGATTTATTAAGCACAAGACAGCAAGATGTTGCGCAGAAGAGTACAAAGGTAAAAACGAGCTACAAGAGTAAAATGGAGAGTATACCAAACGAAACACAACAAAACACCTTCTAAATAGCATTTAAAGGGTCTTTGCACTCTAGTCAGAATGAAATCTCTTCCTCCACCTATTTTTGAGCCAAAAGAACGAGATAGCCTGCAACTTTCCATGCTTGACTTCCGCGTTTGATCTGAAGATTTTGTTGTTTCTATGATTCCAAACAGACCAAATAAGCACGTAGAGAGAACCCATGAAAACCTTCTCCTTGTCTCCTTTTAAGTTCAAGAATTTTCCCCACTGAAGAAGATGATCCAGATCAGCAGAAGGCAAAGATACACTCCACCATTTGCAAAAGTCTAACAACCAATTTTTGAAGAAGTTGCATCTACCAAAGAGATGCTCCTCAGTTTCATCTTCTAAACCACATAGCGCGCTGGTGGTAGGAGACACCATTAATTAAAGTATTTAACATGTTAAATATAGTACTTTTTGTTAGTAAACATCTAATTTTAAAGTTTTTATTGGTTGGAATATAATAAAAAAAATATTTTTCTTTCACTATAATTATTTTTTTAGGACTTTTTTAAACTTAAAGAATTTCATATACCCTTTCCGACATTCTTTATTTTGAACAAAAGGCTTTAAAAATTTTGTTAGAAGGAAAAACCGACTAAAACTCCACATTTCTCCATTTTAGTCATAAACCATTTACATTCTGCCTTTGTCCTTTATAACACGCGAGAAAGGTGTTGTTAAAAGATATAAAAATTATATGGATTGTGAAAATATGTATGTATTATATATATATAATGTATTTTTTAAAAGATATAAAAGAAAATTGAGGGGATATGATAAATATTTGAACTCATCAAAATACTCTTTTTATTGTTGATTTTATATAGTTGTGAGCTAGCTAAGTCCCAATTATGGCTAATGCCACTTTTTGGATGACTTTAGACTTTAGTTATGCTAAGACAGTAAGACTTGCATTAGCCACCATGAAGCATAGTTTTTAAAATGTTTGCACAGCTGAGCATATTTTCTCAAATATTCATCAAAGGTGGGAAGACGGTTTTTGGGCTTTTTAAATGTATAAAAGACACCATTTTTTAGGGGGGGGGGGGGGGGGGAGTATCGATTAAAATTCGTCATAGAAGAGGGAAGCAAACGGTACGATTTTAGAAGTACCGGTCATGTTTTTTTTATTTCTTTTGTTAATTAGGTAACTTTAAATGTTAGATTTAATATTTTCACTTCAAGTTAGTATTTTCCATTCAAGAAAAAAAAATTAACGGCAAAAAACTCACGGACATGTTCCGACACGAAGTCGACGAGCTATCCGGGATCTATACGGACACCCTACTAATCCTCGGCGACCATGGACCGACCCGAAAGTCGACCCATGGTTAGGGTATCGCCACATGCTCACCCCATGAATCAAACCCGGGTAAACAGGGATGTGTCATCCACTGTCCCTCCCAAGGATGTTACCGACCACTAGACTACTAATGTTTTGATTTCCATTCAAGAAATAAGATCGGAGTCATGTGAAGATTGGAATTGTTTTGAGACTTCAAATCTAAATATGTTTTTCCTCATGTTTCATTTATGTTAATCTTGGTTGAATATCTTTTTTAGATAAGGTTCGTCTAGGCTTCGCATAGACTACATCCTTGGCAATATAGAACTGAAAGAAAATTCGGCCGTCTGAGACTAAGCCTGGCCACAAGATGCGCACGAAGAGATTCGAACCTGGGGTGAATGGGATACCATCCACATCCCCCACAGGTCTTACCGCTGCGCCACAAGTCTTGTGGTTTTGGTTGAATATCTTCATCATTGTTTTGTTGTCCAAATTGATAAGACTCATTGTTTTGTGCAACATAACTTTCAATTTCTAATCGAAATTGAGAATCGTTGATTGTTCTAAGTTTTGTTAAAGTATCAATTCACATTTAGAATGACCATTGGATTATCTGTAATTTGTCATACATTTTCATAATTTAGCTTAGATGATTGAGCATAATCTTTAGTTAGGATTTGTTTTTGTCTTGCGATTAATACAATTAGTAGCTCAAATTTTATGTTCGTAACTAGGGTTGTTTTTATTAATGAAGAATTTGTAATAGAAATTCTCATGATGGTCTAATAATAAGAATAAACAAAGTGTATGGTGCCTATCCACACTTATTGCTAGCCTAAAATTGATAGAGAGAATGTATTTGGAAAGTGATGCAAAAGCCTAAACTTTCTTAATAGAAGTAGTGACCAAGGGCCATTTTCAGAACAATATATAATTCCAAAAGATGATTTCTAGACTTACCAAATGCTAAATTCCACTTTCAGATTTTTCACTTAGACATCAACGACCAAAATTAAACATTGGATTAAAATTATAATTTAAATGTGTTATATAAGAACCGTCGTATCTGTGTTTTTAATGTTATTTTAAAACAAAACATCACCAATGTAGATGTTTGTTTTATTATATTATGTGCTAAAAGTTAAAACAATTACTATCCTCTTAACCGCTCATGAACCTTTCATGTTTTGATAAAAAATAGTTTAAAATTATAAGCATGGACATGTGGGTCCACCATATGTTTTTCCCCATTTATATGATAGCCAAATACATTTAATCGACATTAAAAACGTCATTTAGAATCATCTTG
The DNA here is from genome assembly GCA_001633085.1 of Carthamus tinctorius. NCBI lineage: Eukaryota > Viridiplantae > Streptophyta > Magnoliopsida > Asterales > Asteraceae > Carthamus > Carthamus tinctorius. The sequence continues at coordinate 5,241 of LUCG01260560.1, read as the reverse complement.
AGTTATAATATGACTTTAACAGGTTATTCGAATTCAAGCTTAAATTTGTTTATTTAGAGCTTGAGTTGATCTCAAATTACAAAGTGAAGTTAATTTAACTTAACGGGATGAGTTCTAGAACGCCTTAATTAAATTTTTCGGTTCGAATTGAATCATACTATCTCTACATACACATTTCTAAGGCAAACATGTTCAAATATATGTTAGTTATATATGACAAATATAATCACACAAAAAGAAAATAAATACTATTCTTCTTAACCTGGACAAGAAAATAATAAATAAAAAAAAAGAAAGCGGTTTGGCAATAATTGGAAGCAAGCGAAACAAAAAAATAGACACGTCACTATTGTGAAATTTTATTACTTCATAATTGTTAATTAATGACGGTATTAACATTAATAATGTTTTAAATATTATTAAATCAGTGTTAAATTATTCAGTTGCCCATCACTACCATTAACCGCTTTTGAAAATGATCCCAATTCTTTATTGAAGATATTTTCAATTTGATTTACAAGTTAGAATTCACTCGTAATTTCTTCGATCTTTAAACAATGTTTAATGACCTTTTTCATTATATTTAAATTTATATCAGATTTTTAAATGAATTAATTTGTGATTATCTATGCCCCACTAAAGAACAAGATATGTAAACTTTTTATTAAACGCATTCTCTCTCGATTGTTGTTGTTTTTGGGTGATACTGTTCCATGTCTTGCACCCTGCAAGACTTTATTCTTTATCGTTGTTTCACCTATGGATGTTGACAATGTAGTTTGGGATTAAACCGCAAACCACATGAATGCGATTTGGGTACTCTTTAAAAGCTTAAACCATACAGAATAAACCTCAAACCACACCAAGCCATATCGTAACATGTAGTGCGGTTTATGCAGTATGTTCCTATCACACTTTATACGTACAATCCAAATATATTAAATTAAAAAATATATTTAAAATTAATCAAAGATAAAATAACTATAGTTCAAACGAATAAAGAGTTTTAGTACATCTCGTTATCAAGTATCTATTGTAAATTGCATAACAACGGTTACCAAGAATATAGTTCACTTTTCATCGATGTCCAACTCTTTCTTTTATCTCGATTCTTAAGCCCAAAAATAATCAACTTAAACTTAAAAGTTGATTGACTTAAGTTATCAAAGTCAAAAGATAGTATATTACATAAATATTAAATTATTCTATATATAACATGTTATGTATAAAATTAAACAATATAAAATATAAAAGAAATATGGTGTGGTGCAGTCTGAACTGCAGTTGGATAACTCAAAACCGCAAACCGTACTGCGTAGTACGGTTTGGTAAAAACATAAACCACATCTCGAAATGCTAAATCGTGCTTTGTGATATGGTGTAGCGTTTTATACGGTTTGAATAAGCACCTTTAATTTCATCGTTGTTTAGAGTTTTTGTTTAACAAAATTCTTGCTTGTCGTCTTTTAGTAATATTGAATAATTTTTCTCTTGTAATTTTTTACTAAACTTAAACGGGTTGTTCAAGAGTTTATATATTAAACTTTCGTATTTATTAAAATGGTTTTAATTTATTTTTATAAATCCTTCTATTCATTAAATGAACTTTTAATACTCGAACAAAATTAATTATTTTTGTAAACTAAGTAACAAATATATTTTTATGAAATAACATACCAAAAAAGTTGTATCTTTTCCTCCCGTATTAATGTATATAAAAACACTAAAGTATGAACAAATATTCTTTAGCATAAACATATAAAAACACTAAAATATAAAAACAAATATCTTTTAACATAACATGATAAAATGTTTTAAATGAGTATTCAACTTATATTAATCCTAATATAACACGCCAATGACAAGTTTTTTTTATTATTTTATTTTCAAGATATAAAAATGTCGACATTCGGTTAAAGAAGACAAATTATATTAAAGTTATATTTAATGAAGACAAACTATTTAAAAATGCTTTAAGCATTAAAATGAATTGTTTAAGAAATTTGCTTTTCTTCGAAACGGGTGAAAGTGCTAATGATTGTCAAGATTAAGTGAAAACATCGAGAATTAAAACAAAAAAGAGCCTTACTAAGTACCGTTAGATTTGAAAACTAGGTGATCAAATATAATTTGTCCTTATAATCGTTGGGTTAATTTTAACAAAATGTATTGCTCGTGTCAATCCCAATTGTTGGATTAACATAGATAGAATGAATTGTTAGGGGCTATGTATACTGAGAAGATATAAGATTGGATAATCTCAAGAATCTTGTATTGAAAAACACTTATGAGTATAATAATTCAACCCTATTAGTCTAGTAGGGTTTACTATTGGGGCAGTTCTTGAGTTTTTTTTTTTCTTTTCAAATGCTGTGAAAATCGAGATATATATACCTGGATTCTCGTTTATATATTTAAATGAAAGATCAACGGTTATTGACAGCTAGTTGTTATAACTGCTAATAGATAAGATCAACTGGTAGTTACAATTGAATTTGACTTCTAAACATGCAAGTCCAGAGCAATAGACAGACATGATTACAGATGGGGGTCAATTCTAGACACTCACGTCGAGAGATAGTCCTTAGGCCAACCAGAGTTGGCTTGTAGACCAACCAGGGATGGCTCTAGACCGGAATTAGAACTTTATAATATTTTTTTGAAGTCTAAAAGCATAAATCTAGACATATACGTTTAGATCTACTCATCCACTTATTCAGAGTTACGACTTAGTAAAATTTCTAAGTTTTAGAACACAACTCAACCCCTTGGAACACAGTTAGGGGCACATTCCCCTAGGGGGAGCAACCCCTTTCACCTCTGCTTTACGACGATCCAAGGTAAAGGACAAACATTTATAATTGTACATTACGCACCTCCTAACTCATGTATGTTTGCTCATCACCATAATCAATCCCAAATAAATCACAGCTACACCAACATACTTTATGAGACTAAAATCGTCAACATGAATTTTCTTGTTTGTTTAACATTTTCTCTTGAACCAATACTTATTGTATTTGCATATAATAGATACATTGAGAAGCANTTACCAGAACGCTTATATATGAGCTACTTACAATTCTTTGCCATTAAAATGAAACCATATGCAAGAATCTTATCTTGTAATAGTCGTTAGTCATCACAATCACATATCGAATAGGACTCTTATTTCTTTCCTTACCTCTTATTGGTTAAGATTCTCAATCCTTACATATTATCCATAAGTAAGAAGTCAAGTAACCACTTACCCAATAAACATTTAATAAAAATCCCCTAATCTTTCAATTTTATTGTGGTAAAATTATCCCACCAAATACTTAAAATAATGGTTCTTTCCCAACACTTCTTATAATTATAATAATAAAAGTTGACGGTTATGTAATATTCCTCTCATTTATATATTTCAAAATAGAATAAAAGTTTATTTATTTAAATAACTTGAAGAAAGAAGTTGGAAGGGCCGAAGGGGCATCATATTTTTGCACTTAACTTTTAACATGTTTCATTTTATATTATTGTATAATTTATCAACTAATTTTTATCATATATGATTAGTTTATTAGTTAACAAATTAGTTTATCTATAGTTTACCATATATAGCCAATATTAGAAAATGTTTGGTGAAAACTCTTTAAAATTGCACTAATGTTTCATTCTCTGTCTATAAAAAATTTACGCCATATTACATGACATGGATAGAAAGCTATGTGTTAAGGGGAAGATTATACGAAAAGTTTATTGTGTTACAATAAGACCAAAAATTCCAAGATTATACATATGATCACATCTGATACAAACATGTTAGCACATGTGATGCGGCACGTCCAAAAAAACACAGACGACTTAGTGAAAGCAACCAAAGCTCGTGGAGAGGTTTCCCACTATATGACAATCAACTCAATATGCCATATGATTACGTGTTTGTATTACATATAATCATGTATGATGACTTCTCGACTTGTTCCAAATTAACGTTTCCTCATTTATAGACATTGTGCAATATATATATTTGGACAAATTGTATGAAAAGGTAATGTACTTTGTCTTGCTTTCTATTTTGGGTAACATACTTTTAAAGCTTTCGTTTTGGTACCTAGGATGAAAGTTTTCAAACGTTTAAGTACCCAAGTAACCATTAATTAATAGGTTACCATGTTGACATGACACATGATGTGGCAACCGAAGTCATTATTATTTATCAATATAACAAATGATGTGGAAATCTTTTAACATTTCTATACCTTTTTCATTTTAAACAAAAAAATATTTTAAAATATATAATACAATAACTTATTTATATTTTTAATTAACTAATGACGTGAGTTTGGTCTCGTAAAATCTTCCTCCAAAGCAATGAAAAATTAATTATTAATATTAATAAGTTTTAATAATAAATATTATAATCATTATGTAAGTTAAATAATTTTAAAAAGTATTTAATTATATATTTAATTACTTTAAAAAGCTATAAATTAATAATGATATGTTAAGTTAACCAATTTTATTTTTACTCATGTTATATATAATGGTTATATAAATCATTAATTAATGTAAATTATTTTTAAATTTTGTTTCACTATATTCCAAATTACTATACATATATAATAATCAATTTTTAACTCTTTCAACTTATATTAATTTAATTCTTTCAAATGTTTTTTAAATTATTTAACTTATATGCTGATTAATAATATTTATTTATTTATTAATACTTAACAATATTAATAATTAATTTTTCATTGCTTTGGATTGGGAGATTTTACGGAACCAAACACACGTCATTAATTAATTAAAAATAAAATAAATTATTATATTATATATTTTAAAATATTTTTTTTGTTTAAAATGAAAAATCATTTGTAATATTGACATAATAACGACTTGGGATGTCACATTATGTGCAATGTCAACATGGTAATATATTAATGGTTACTTGAGTACTTAAACGTTTGAAAACTTTCATCTTAGATACCAAAACAAAAGTTTTAAAACTATGTTACTTAAAATAGAAATCAAGGCAAAATACATCAACTTTTCATACAATTTCTTCTATATATTTATACATATAGAAATTAGATTAATGTCATTCACTTTGTGAGATGATTTATTATTTTTCTCAAAAGTTGTACCTTGCAGGTTAAGTAAACTTATCTAATGTAGACCAAATTGTCAATAAATATCAATGTTTTGAAAACCGGACCGGTCGTCAAACCGGTTGTCCTACGGGTTCACTGGTTC